>JAQIWH010000749.1:0-41302 GCA_034695005.1 Cryptops parisi | reverse complement strand
ATACACACACACACAAGTATGTAGCCTACGTATATATACACACACATACATGTATATAGTTTCTGTAATTAATCCTGTGGTTACTTATAATCTCGTTTGTGATCTGGTTAAGAAATGCGAATTATTTTAAGTCAATGGAATGTCCGGTTTGTGTGATCGAGTTTGGTTTTCTCAGTAGTAACGTTGTCATCTGTAGATTGTCACGTGATTATAGTTCATTGGCAGTGAAACAGATTTTTCGTGGACACACAACACTTGCGTGACTTGTACCAATCAATATATATACCTCGTATACCATACACACGTCATTTCATTATTTCCATCTGCCATATAACATTAGTGTATACATACATACTGGACATTTATATCTATTTATAACGGTCAATATACTGTATATATTTATGACATTTCACACCGATTTTGGACATTTCACCAATCTTTGGACGTTTGATCAATTTTTTTGATATTTTTTATCAAGCTTTGAACATTCATGTGTATTACAACATTGATTGACATGTAGGCCTACGTTTATTCATACTGTGTTTTAATACATGAGTAGAAAAAGTACGTTTACAGTTATTCGTTTTTCGAACATCTGCAAATCGTCTTCTGCCCTTGTAGTTCGGACTTTTCCCCACCCATTTTTGGACATTTCACCAAGTTGGGTCAGTTTTTGATATCTCGCCAATCCTTGGATAGTTCACCAATTCTGGCTTCATATATAATACTATTGGTATAACTATAGATAGAATACTTTTTTAATTTGGCTATATAAAAAATGTCATTGAGAGCCGATTAAAACGAAGAAAGTACCCCCATTGAAATGTCCTGAAAGTATTTATTGCACTATTGTGTAACGTTTATTATTTATTGTTAGTGAATATTCGAACTGTCGTCACGTGCCCAAGATATAATATAGATAATCGATGAAAGAATTTTCGCGTCCTCTTGTCTTCGCATCGATAAATCGAAGGAATGTCACGAGGTCGTGTTTGGCGTTATGAATCACAATGACTCAAATGGAATTTCAACGTCGTGTTGTAACGAAACGTGATGACGAATTATTTCTTAACTAGAATGTTAAGTTAATAGAATTGTAAATACATATTGAGACACCCTGTACCTATTTATGTTCTATACGATGAACAAAATCGTTTAAAAGGTAACCGTTAAAAGTAAACTATTCACCTCGCGATTTATCACTATCGTAAGTACAAAAGTTGAAAAGAACCAATCAAAGTTCGGGTCGCGTTAAACGAGGGAAATGGCTGTCCTCGAGGGATTTTTCGGATCCAAACTGGTGCAAAATGGTCCATGAAGAGATAATCGTACTCTAATTCGAATCGTGTGCACTTTTTCACACGAAATAAAAAAAAACACCAAATGATCACGTGACGATAAGGTCAATCGTTCAGTTTTTACATTGCGGGGGCGTCGATGACCAATGGGGTTGACTTATTTAAAAATATAAAAAAAAAAAAGAATTCTTTTCTTTTTTTCTTCCGGGTACACCCTTTAGATTTCCTTGTTTAGTTATTTATTTTCGTATTTTTTTTTTGTTGTTGTCGTCTTAGTGGGTGGAACATTGGACAATTCAACAAAGTGGAATGTCCTTTTGCTCGAGTCTTGCCTTTTACTTTTTCTGTACAGTATTTTTTTGGCGTTTTGTGATGGTAGTTGTGTGACGTATGTTGAATTGTCGACATTGTCGAATAAAGGGTTAAAGTGGTTGTGGCCAGTATCGGTGAAGCGTTACGTTTAAGATGTCACGGCAAAGTGAACGTTGTTGCTGATAAGCTTTACTACTCTATACTAGTACGCCTTACATGTTGTGGAAAAAAAAATGGTACCATCTTGAATTTCTTTTCTATATCGAGAAATCTGTTTTTATGTAGAATAGCTTCAATAGGCTGCAAGATACACTGTATGTATGCATACGTGACACATGTATAATATACGTGTATGTCGATAATATATACATATATGACGTACAATACATGTTAACGGCACTGTATTTCATCAGGCATGGTATAGCTTGTTGTTGCAACGTATGAAATTAACATCGGGATAATAGTGCATTAAGCGTACTAAGGATTAAGAGTTTAAGTTTATTTTATTTTATTTATTTAAGAAATTTTCTTCTCGAGAGACAGAATTGGAAATAATATGGTTATGTCGCTTTTTTTGTTAAATGAACACACATAGATTGACAGTTTTTGTCTGCAAGCAAGTAATTGGTAACTTTCAAATATAGGCCTATACTGGGAGAGAATTTCACTTGGCGATATTATTGTAAGGAAAACGATGGAACGATTATTGAAAAGATATATCGATGGGAATTTTTAAGGTATATCTTATGTATTTCTCGGGCATTAGCAGAATAAAAAATGTAGTGGATATGGTGAATATCACGCGAGCCACGACAGTGATGGAGTTATATGTATCATTCGTGTCATTTTCGTGGACCCTCGTTTTAATTTAAGTATGAATTTAGCTTTAATTTTTTTACAGAGAAAATGTTTTCAACTAACCTAAACTAACCTTCACTAATCTAAAGTTCTGTATGTTATTTCATATTTTCCAAAAGATACCAGGCCTTCTATATATTGTCGGTAAAAATATGTCCTATACTGAACCTAAAAGCATATGTACGTATTTATTTTTTATAGTTCATTTTTTAATATGTAAATCAACAAACGTTACATACAGTATTAGTAGTACATGTCATATAATCAGGAAGTTGCTTAGTGGGGTCTAGTCTAGTGTTATATAACGTTGAAGTAAGTAAACGATACGGTTCGAAGACGTCGAGGTTGTTGGCTCGTGATATCATCCACCAACGATACCATTGTAAGAATGATGATGGTATCTCTGAGTACCATTGTAATTCCTATGCCTTTTGATGGTCATCCTGCGATACCTAAGACAATACCGACGTTAACCTACTGTAGCTAATAGATGCTAATATTATTCATGTACGGTCATGATATACTGTATATTTTCAATAAAAAAATTATGAAACGGTAGGTCCATTTTTTTGTTTTTAGTAAATAGTTTCGTGTTGACATTTCGGTATACGCCTCATCTGTTTTTTTAATTGAAAATTCTTTCCCTTACTGACCTTGTTTATTTCTTGTAAACGAAAAACGTTCCAAGAACTTTGTGGGTAAAGTGATTGGAATGTCCCACCGAGGTGAATTTATTAGAGTAGTTATGTCCACCCACTAAGCAGTAAAAATTGGACCTCCCTTTGGTACATCAAAAGTACTCTCCTGTTAATGGCACTGTCACTAAGCCACGCCTCTTTTTTCATGTACAGGACCTCCTGTGGATGCAAAAGACACGGGTCTTGGAAAAAAGAACTTCGTCTAATTGCAAATCAGTCCCTCGAGCTAAATTGGATTCTTTTACCTTTCTTTCTTTTTCCCTCTCTCACTTAGGTGTACTTTCTCAGGTTAGAGTTGAACATAGTGTATATTGGGTCGTGATGATGTTCTTTTTTTGTTGTTGGCTGATTTGAGAGAATGAAGACCCAATAGTGTGGTCACGATGAAAGGTGATAAATAAGATGAGACGTCAACATTTTTTGTGTGTGTGTGATGGGTTTATAGGTGATGAGATGCTAGCGTTTAAATAGGTTGAGATGTGTTTCAATGGGTGCGATGATTATATACAGGGTGAGCCATAAAAAAAATGTACGAGTGAAAGGGATGGTACTCTGAATGAACTTGTACCACGCACAAAAAAGAAATCGGAGGAAGTGTGTTTTTTCTTCCCCTTCCAGATTTCGTTTTATTAAATTATCAGCTTATCTCTGACATTCATCTAAATTGGTCCGTTGCCGTTGTTTATTAATGTACTACAGGGGGTACCAAATTGGGGTTGTGGAACCATTTGCTGTTTAATTTCATTTAGTTTTTTGTTTTTTTTACATACAGTATCTAAACATGTAATTACCAATTTTAATAACTCGAAAGAAAAACAAGAATTCCTCGTTTAACGCGTTTCTGTATAATGCACTTTTGCTATAACGCTGTTTTGTTGGCTGTTCATTTATTTGGTATTGACACGTACATCGTAGGCTATTGGATTTATTTTCCATTTCTCTTATAACGCGGTTTTATATTACGCTCAGTTGGTGGGAGTAACGTTGTCCGAGGTTTTATTATTTTTTGTTTTATTACAATTTTCATTTTGAATTTTTGTACGCTTTATATTCGCTTCACTTTGTAAGTTTGTGAGTGAGTGAGCTGAGAAATGAACGAATACTGACATCTACAGACTTTTTATATAATAATAAACTACAGACTTTTATGATAATGTACGATATAGTCCAATGGATCAAAAATCGCATGAAGTGAGAACCGCACAAGTCCATTGTAACAAAAAGATCAAAATCGAATCAAAAATTGCAAAAATCGAAAATGGAATTACTCGAAACTCGCATGAATCGAAAATCGAATTACTCAAAGATCGCTAAACTCGCATAAAGCGAAACTATATATCGTTTATTGTTCAATAAACAGAAATTACAATAAATTGAACTTTAAGCAAATAAAGCTTATTCTTAAATAAGTATACAGTACTTGTTATGAATCAACTTTGATTCCCAAGGACAATGGTACAAGTTGGTACAAAACGATACGGTCTACTTAAGTTGTAACTTCGTCCTATCGAGGGAACGATGGTACGACAAATGTAAGAATCGACTATTTTTTGTTCGTACTAGTACACAATGCCAAATGAAATGGCATTAGGAGAGAATTAGTGGTACACTTTCCAGGGTTAGAGCAGAAGATGATAGTACAGTAAGCGCTTTGAACTTATTGCCAGTTCTCACAAGAATTCCAATCGCTCCAATTATAGAGGATGTTCTTTCTAGTTACAACAGGCCATTGACTCTTTCATTCTCTCGAATGTGTTTGTGAAATATGGTTTCAACCTCAACTTGTTTGTTTTTTGTTTTCGTTTGTTTTTTTTTTAATTTCGAATCGATGTTGAATGTTCTTGTATCACCTCGAGGAGTTTGGTCATAAACGATAGGACTTTGTGATTAAAACGCTGCCCTATTGTTCTAGTTGAGTCAAGCGTATGATTCATGAGTGCTAATTGGGAGGAGGCGATCTGAAATTATTCATAAATCAATGCAACATTGATCGGAAATTATTTAATAAATCAGTGTAAGATACATGGTATACTGCGTACAGAATGTACGTAAAATGTAGTACGTGCGAGGTAACTTAGCAATGAAATTGCTAATTGAGACTATTTTTTTGTTGAATTAAACGAGTTATGCATAAATCAAGAGAATTTTTCATAAATCAATGGTCATTTTATTAGGAATGATTCATTAAATGAGTACTTTATAGTAGTGTATACAGAATTGTACAAGACTGTACGTGAGAGGTGACTAAAAAATGAGACCAATTTTCTTCTGAATTAAATAAAGGCCAGAAATTATTCGTAAATCAATATTGTGATCAAATTGATTTTTACTAGCTTCGCTTGTTAATTTATTAGTCTGTTAGTCTGTGAGTTTGTGAGTGAACTGAGGATTGAATGTATACTGTCATGTAGACTACTAGAGGTGTTTCTGTACTGCATAGTGATAGTCCAACGGACCAAAACTCGCAAAAGTGAAAACCACATGAATCGAAAACCGCGTATACAGTACTGTATTAGTTTCACTTGTGAGTGACTGAACTGGGAATTGAACGTTTATTGCTATCTACAGACGTTTATGGGAGTATGCTGTAAGGGCCAATGGACCAAAATAAAAATAAGTGAGAAAATTCGTATACAAAATTCGCATAAATCGAATCGAAAATTACACAACTCGAAAATGGAATGACTCAAAACTCGCATAAATGAAATCGAAAATTACACAACTCGAAAATGGAATGACTCAAAACTCGCATAAATCGAATAACTCAAAGATCGCATTTAAATCTAAACTATATATATACGGTACAGCGTATTCGTAAAAAGCGTTTTAATGTACTTGTTCATAAATCACTGTAAGATATATTTGTACATCATACAAAATGTACGTGACTAGGGTTTTTCTCTTTGACTGAATTGAACTAATTTCCTGCTGAATTAAAAACTGATCGGCAAAACTAGAGCAAGTTGTTTTTTTTTTTTTTTTGGGAAGAGATTATGCGAGTTGAATAAATTATTCAAAAATATTCAACCCGAGTAAATACTCTTTTTGCCCGTGCATCTATACCATTTTTGTCCGTGTGTGTGTTCTTTCATAGAGCGTGAATAGAAAATATGGTCCATACATAGTATACACTGAGCCGTTTCCTTTTCCTGCTTCTGTGCACCGTAGCGTAGTTCTGGGTTTGGTTACGGATGGAAGTTAGGTAGAATATAAAATGGTAAGAACCTAGAGTGTCTTTTGTTAGATGTTTCAACCGGAAGTGGAATTCACCACTCTCCGGAAAACGGTTTCATGCGTTGGGAACTTCAAACAAGAGCTATTTTTGGGGGTGTTTAATGTTATTCTGCGTTTTTTGTTTTGTTTTATATGGGGAACGTGTACGAAGTTTCATATTTTCACGTCAGATAGGGTGGTGTACAAGTCACGAGACCAAATTCTACGGGTTCATGTTTACGATCTTTCTTGTTAACGTACTACTTTGTAAGTATTTCTCAAGAAACGTATCGCTTCATCTCTTTTGTCCATCGTGTACCCAGGACTTTCCGCACCAGGGACATTCTTGTATGGAATGGAAGGTACATTGAGCAAGGTACCTCGTGTAAAGGACAGTCTCTAATCCCGTGTAAAAGGACAGAACCATTCAGTTCATTGGAACTTTTGGTTCGGAACGTCAAGGGGGACACGTGAATGGGGGACGATGAAAAGGTGGTAACAGTGTTACGATATAAGCTTCTCGAAGTTATAGTCGCAAAAAAGTTGTTTCTTTTAACGTTCACTGCAGGTTGTTATGTGTGTAAAAATGGCCGTAGGTTTCCGGTTTCTATGGGGTTTGTATTTGGGTCTAGCGTAGCTGATCCTTAATCCGATTTGGAATTTCTTGTTTTGACCTTTACACATATTGGCTACTTATTATATCGTACGGTAATGTAAGATTCTTTGTCCCGTTTAGTATAGCGTTTTGTTTTGTATACAAGTTTAATGGTGACTTCTTGAGTGTATTGTGATTAAGATGGTGAATGCTAGGTTAAAAGATATTCAGCCACAATTTAACTTTGGAATGCTGGAAGTGCTACACATCGAATACTGTTCTTTGTAATGTTCCAATCGATAGTAAAGTTTCTAAGCTAAGATGGGATTATTCTTTACTCATATCTGGTGGGATCATTTGTGGCTTGTCAATACGTATACTTGTATAAGAACATCCGGGACAGAGTTCTAATTCCGTTTGTAGACTTTTTTGGAGTTCATTTCGCTGAAATGTTTTCAAAATGGAGGAGGCATGACTAGAAATTTTATAGGTTTCTAGATTCGTAAAGCAAACAAAAATACGTGTTGAATATGAAATTGTATGGTCTCTTTCATATCTGGAGGTTGGCAGTTTGTGTCAACGGTTCGGTGCACAACTCAAACACGACGTGCATATTCATTGGACCAATGATGACGATGGTGGTCACAACTCCTTTTATGATGTCCCCCTCCATGTGCGTATTCCCATATTCCGCGCATGCGCACGTCGTCTGCCACAGTTGTTGTCGCTGTCCCTTTTGTCACACCGTCTCCCGACATATTCCCCGTTTTAGTACAGAACTACTACCGTCGACGTCATTTTCTCCCTCGTTTGAAAGAAACCCCGCCCACCTGTCAACCACCCCTAGGATTAGGCTCAACCCCTAGTTTGCTTCTGTGCTAGGGGGTTCTTGTAGTCCTCCCCCTCTTTTTTCTGTATAGGTTTTTTTTCCGTCTACTATGGGGGGTATTTCAACGAAACTTTTGCGAGTTGGTTGGGTGTCTTTTGTATAAAGGGGTGTCTCGTGTACCAGTGTCTATAAAGGTGACAAAAACAGGTCGTAGTTTTCATTTATGGATGTTGTGGTTCGCGAAACTAAAGAAGGGAACCCCGTTTGATTTATGAGGAGATCGCATTTCTTAAGATAGATGAAGAAAGAGTATAGCGACGAAAAGGCAAAATTACAAAAGTCCAACTTTTTGGTAGTCTGGAATTTTGTGCGGCATTTCTTAAAGTATAACTTAACATCGATATATATATATATATATTTTTTTTTGACAAATACTGTCGTTTGCGGCTAATGTATATTGACAAATGCGTGAAAATAATATTCAAAAAATAACGTAATCGATATATGTAAATGATGTTGCCTCTTTGAACGATTAAGCTATTTGCATAACGGAACCCTAAATTTGTAAAAACAACAAAAAAATTAACCACTAAACGCACGTTTTAAAAATAAACAAATTTGTCTAATGTACAACAACCGTTCAATATATATATATTTATTTAAAAAATCGATATTGAAAATGCGACTTTTAACGATTCGTATGACTTGCAAAAAATGGCGCAAACAAACCGATTTTAAGTTTTCACATCGCGTAGTGAAGAACTGTTCAAAATTGGACCGGATTTCGTTATACCGAACGAAATACAAAAACACACGCGCTTATAAACGTAGTGTTCATTGGCTCGTGCCATTCTACCCTAACGTTGTCTAGCAACGTCTCTACATCACAGGTGTTGTTTGTTTGTTGTGTTCTAAACTTCACCCAACCGGCACCTGAACAAAGAGTTTATACAGTACACTACATATTTATATACACCACCCATAAGTTCGTAACCTTACATTTTTAATCCAGAGTAAATGACGTTTACAATGCTATACAATAAAATAGTGATATCAAGTTTTATTATACGTTTTATATGTAATTGATATTTTATGTTGAAGAAAAAGCACGTCCAAAAAAAATTAACCGGATTTTTGCACCACACTAAAACACGAGTGTCTACCTTGGTGGTGTCCAATAAAAATCCGGTTCAATTTTGAACATGCATTTTCTTCAAATAAAACAAGATATTTATCACAAATTTTGTTATATTTTTATTTATATTTATATTGAAGTATTCCAGTCGGAATAAAATTATATGTATTATAAATATAAATAGACGGGATGATACTTAACGCCATGTGTGAATTAGAGCCAATGAGTGTTACGCTTGCTTAAAGCTACTAATGATGGAAACTCTTAATAACGGAAAATTTTCCCATACAAACAAAAATGTATACAGGGTGAACAAAAAAAATGTAACCGCAACACAAGTGGTGATACTGAATTATTCACTCCGATCGATACGATGGGTTGATAACATTGCTTTCTACCTTGAAATTGGGTTGAATTTCATTTTATATTTATGAAGGGGTTATAAGAGGAATGTTTATTATTTTTAGTACGGGGTGCATTGTACGTGGTTTTATTATACATCGTTAATCGAATGAAAGTGTTGCATTTTTGTCAATGTCACGTAAGTTAACAGGAAATGACATGTGGATCGACAATGTGTCACCGATATAGGAGTGCTAATTCGGTTAACGATGTTAATTAATTGAAATAATCGTTAATGGAATATTTGTATTTTTTGTACGCATAGTGAAATAATTATTATTATTTAGTGCGTATCGTATAGAAAAGAAAATAACAGTGCAGTTATTATTATTTATTTATGCACTGATTAGACTTGCATTTAGGACATGTAAATTTTTAGTTTTAAATGATTCGTTTAACGATATTTTGTTGTGTGTCGACGAAATCAATCGTAAATCGAATACAATGGAGAAAAAGGGTTAAATTCGTTGGGTCGTGAGCTGCGTGATGAAATTCCATCGTTATTGGAGAATTCGAGACCAATCGTTAATCGAATTATCGTTGGTTAAATCGATAAATAAGAATAGGAAGTTAATTGTCAATCGAAATATAAACTAAAATGTCATCGTTAATTAAAACAACGGGAAACAAAAAAAAACAAAATCTCATGTAAAAAAAAATAGTTAACATCGGTGACATCGTAAACCGAGGTACCATTCGTCAAAGTGAATTGTCTTTTCTATCTCGGTTCATTTAGGATATCGTTCTATTTTTAACGCTAAACGAGTGAACTGTGAATACGCACTTTGAATCCTGAAACGCATTACATTTGCAACTAGATTAGATAGTCTTGTTACTTACAGTATAAGAGGGTTGTAAAACGAAATGTAAAATTGAATTTAAAATAACGTAAAAAAAACATACGATGTTATAAATAATAGAAAATGTCATGTGCTGGGTGGATAAAAAAAAATAATAATCATAAAAAAAATAAATAAATAACGTATAGTACGCTATTACAGTACTGGCCTCGGTAACACCCTTTATAATGAATGGCTTGACACTGTAAAAGGGTGAACGTTTCGTACTTGCCTATTACCAACTTCACGTGGAGAATGGAATGCGATTTTCTTTTTTTTTATTGTAAAGCACATTGTGTGGGTGGTACGTTTTGTTTTTTGTACAATACTGTACAATTTTTGCGCTGTACAAGTTTGTTTTTTTTTAGTATGTAAGATGTTAGACATCTTCAAAACTGATTATATAGAATGCGTTCAAAATTTAACCAGATTTTGTTTTTGTTTTTTGATAAGAAACCTAATATTAAAATCCGGGTTATAGTTGAACATCTTTCAACTATTCGTCGACTAGCTTTACTCCAGCAAGAGTTTAACATTAAACATGTCATGAACTGTTTATATTATGATTTTTACAGTATGATGTACATGAAAAATAATTTCTATTCACGTTTGAAATCAAAAAATGATATTTTCGAGGACGTACAAAATTATGACCGGATATTTTTATGTATATAATAACATCGTAATATAAAAATCCTTTTTATATATGAACATTCTTCAAATGTGTTGGTGTAAAAAAATATATAGGTAGGTTAAAAGTTTAAATGTTTTTGTTTGGTTTTCTATTATTTTCGAGTTAGATGAGAACAGTGTTTAGTTGTTGATTAAAGTCTAATACGTTATCTAGAGGCGCTTTGTTAAGTAGCGGTATTTAGCTTTAATCGCGTCAGTGATAAGTCACTTTGAGTGACAAAAATAAATAAAAAATAGATTACAGTAATCCGTACAAAGTACAAAAAAAAATAATGAAAATTGTAAGCTGCTTAGAAATTAAAATTCCAACACAATTTAGAATCATTAAGATGTGTGTTTGTGTATTCGCCATTTGTTCTTGTGACTTCACTAGTTATAATATGACACGTTAAAAACTCTGAACGTATGTAATATGTGAATACAGTATCTGTATTGAAAAATAGGTCCACCGTATGACATAAAAAAACGTCAAGAATTTCTTGGATTCAAGTATACTATATCGAATAAAAGTGTAGCGTACCAACTCCTTTTTTCTCGATTCGGTTATACCTATTATTTTTCTAATATACCATATGTAACAATGTAGTAGTTTATATGACAATTTGCCCCGGTAGAGTTAGCCTATGTGACAATTTTCACCAGTTGCTTTGCGGTTTTGCGAGCAGCGAGTTAAGCAGACGATTAGGGTTGTTGTTTTGTTTTTAGTTTTGATATTATCTATATATTTTTATATAAAATAATAATAATAATACAAAGAATGTTTTCTTACCTTAATTCTTTGGATAAGTTGTTCGGCATTGGTGTCGGGAACATCTTGTCCGATAGCCACGACGATACCGGTGTAGGCGTTGTTTTCGAGCCGTAGTAAAGAAGCACACGCCAGAGTCAAACTCAGGGCTAGGAACGACAAAATATGTTTTTCGTACGTTATTATCGTTGATATAGCCATTGTTTTCTCCTCTTAACTGTCCGAAGAAATTGGGAAAATGGTGGTTCTCCAAAAAATTTGATAAGGATTTACAAAATCGCGTTGGACATGGGACAGTTTGCGCGTCTGCTTGGCGCAGACGACAAGCTAGGAATGAAGTTGTGTGTGATGTGATGATGCTGTGTTGGTTGCGTTGCGTGCGGCAGTTTGAAAGGAGCGATGCATGGTGGGAAGGAAAAGTGTGTGGCGTCTGCATGCATGTGGGGAGGAAAACGCACGTGGGGAGGAAGTAAGCCTCAGAGGAGATTGGGTTAGTACAAAGAAATGGTGGACTGTTTGTAGTACCCTGGGTAGTTTGAGTTTTTTGTTGCAAACTGACAAAAAGTTGTTGTTTCCGTGGAAATTTGGTAAAAGTTTGATTAGTTAGATAGAGGTGTGGTTTTTCTCACCATAGGCCTACAACACACAGAGTACAGTTATTTTGAAACGTACATGAAAAATGTATTTATTGTACGGTACTCCTTTTGTATTAGTATGAATTTTAAAGAAATGTACATTCTCTATTTCCCTGTATAGTATGCATGTAGGTGTACAAAAATGGAGTTGACGTTTTTAACAATTTTCAGAAACTTGAGATAAAGATAATCGGGTTCATTTTTTTAACATAAGGTACTTTTCAGTTTATTAATTTTTACTTTGGTTCTGTCAACTATTTGGTAATGAAAAATTGTAAACTAAGGAGTTACGCTAGTTAATATTAACTCTTTTTCTTCACGTTCATCTTAGTTTCAAGTTTTGAAAGAACTAAACCGGAAAAGAGGGACATTGGATACCTTCGCAGGAAATTCGATTTTTCAAAGAAAAAAGGGGTAATAAATGTAAAATGAATGGGAAAAAAGGATGGGTTAAAAAAGGGATCGGCTGGTAACAGAAAAATTAGGGAATATATGACCTGTTCAAAATTGAACCGGATTTTATTTGACGCGCGACCAACACAATCCGGGTCATTTATGAAATTCACTCGTTTGTCGTCATCGATCGATATCAACGTCATATTTTCAAGGGGTATGTGATAAATTAGTACTACCCCTAGTTTATTAGAATTAAGTGCAATGAACTGAAAGTTATTATTAGTGTAGTAGTTATAATTGGTCCAGGTGGCACGGATCGATTTTTATTTTTCGAACGGAAAATGATGAGTCAGGTGGATAATGATGATGTAGGTAGATGATGATATTCACACACTACGTTTATCTCATTCAATCCTGGGTTAGGTTAAAAGTTGATCAATCTGTGTGACTGTGTGTTTATACCACGAGTACCATTTGAACCGCGAGTACCCCCACCCCCTTTAAAAATCGATTATTAACGCTTAAGTTTTTATAGTACAATAATACGATATTTTTATTATTATAGATAGAACACTATTAACTGAAATAGTTCATAAAACTAATTCATTTCATAAAAAAAAAATAATAGATAGGATGTTCAGAATTGATCCGGATTCTTTTTTACGCAAGGCCTTTGACGTTGCATGGACGAACGTCAAACAAAATCCAGCTTCTATTTGAACACCCAGAAATATCTTTTTCACATTAAAACTTAATTTTTCCGGCTAGTTCCACATAGTTTTTTGGCTCGGTTATAATAAAATAAAAATTAATAATAACTATAAAAATTCTAAAAATTATTCGTTTATTACGATATAATCGGATCGTTGCTTTATTAATACGCCATGGGATTAAGGTGAACTATGTTTGCTATTTTGTTTTTTTAGAATTAAAAAAACCGTTCTAAATATTTAATCTATTTACTATAATCTATATGTTACCAGCAATGTATAGAATCCAGATATTGTTAAATGCTTAGTCTTTCTTACAAATTATGAAATTAGCCTTGAAATAGTTACGTTAAGCAACAGTTTGAAATTAGATTTAAGCCTAAATTTAGGCCTAATGTTATTTTTTTTAGAGAAACTATTGTTAACTCATCTTAAACTGATATTAACTAACCTAAATAGTCGTACACGAGATGTTATTTCATACTAATGCCAAACGAGACTAGGCATTGTATAGAATGCCTAGATTCCATACATTACCGGAAATTTATACGTTATTGTATAAAATATTTTTTTATATATTATAATAAATTTATATATAAAATATTCATTATAAATTTATTTTACAATATTATAAAGAAAATAGCAGACTCGATTAGCGTTAAAACAGTTACCATGACCTTGTAGGTGTAATTAATCCGTGTTGTTATTCGTGTTGATATATAATAACAGTTGGTTGATAAACAACAGAATGTGAACAAAAAATTGTTTTGTTTAAAAAAAAAAACAAAACACAGAAGTAAAATGATGTGAACACAGGTGTTAATTCTTTTTTATTATTATGTGAACAAAATTTTAATTGGTTAAAATGAAAAACAGAAAAAAAAAATTACCGTGGGTTTTAAAGGGTTGATGTTCATATAAACATGGCATCTAGTGAAAATGAATACACAAGGTGTCCGAATTTATTTTCACAATTTTCTTTGCTAGCTCTAACCCGTTGAAAAATCAACGAATGCAATTTGAAATTTAAATGTCACAACAATACAGAGATAGCGCGAGAATTTCATGTTAATTCAAAAATAACATTCATTGTTGCCTTTATTGTTTAAACGTTTAAATTACTCATCAACCAATCAGCAGTCGAAAACAAAGTCACACTCGGGTTTTATTTACTAAGATTTATTTGTATTTAGTGCTAAACGAATCATATATTATAGTTGCAATATAATGTTACTACCTAATGAATAAGACATGTATTCCGGACACCCTCTATATTTTATATAGGATACATTTAATATTGAACTATTGTAAATTTTATTTTATATAAATATATTTAAGTGTCAGAAAGTCATATAACTAGAGAATGAAAATATATCTGTACAGGGTGTCAGAAAATTATATAAATGTGTGTAGAAATTAGTTTTATTATTTTAATTGTATGTAGGCTATATGTTATATACGTGGTTACTCTAATAATGGGCGATGATATTTTTTTGTTGATCGTGCTATGGTATGCGATGTGTTGCTTTATGTCGTGAATGCATGTCACGAAGTGGCAACACGTTATGGGAGGTACCGCATTTAGTGGCTTACAGAATTAACATTTTTTTTAAGGGGGGTGTGTGTTAAGGAAAAATAAAATAGAGAAAGTGCGTGTCGCCTGAAGGTCGTACGTAGTACCTACAAAAGAAATGCAGAGCACCTGTCAAGAGACTACAGGCGAATAGTACTACATACAGGCGAATGACAGAAGATGGGTGTTGGCAAAAATGGGACAAGATAAATGATGATGAGGAGTATAAAGGTTACTAAGATTTTAATTAATAGTACAGTTAGATGTTTGGTTGTTTTTTTTCCCAAATAACATTAATGTTGAGTTATCGTTAACCGAATTACTTTTATTCGTCGATTTTCTTTTAACCAATAACAAGTGTAGAATGATAGTTCACGTATGAGGGGGGTGGGGGAGAGATAAGAAAAGGTGGTGTAAAGTAAAATGGTATCGTGGGGTGTTTGAAGATTAGTTTCGGAGAGAAAACGAGGACCTTGGGAGAGACTTTGTTTCCCATTGGGAACCCCTCCTAACCCTTAGGGAAGAAGCGCGTGGGAGGAGGACTTTATAAGTCTGGAGAATGCTAATCGTTTTGCTGTGCGAGTTTGTTTTTGTTTTGGTTGGGTGTTGCGCGTGTTGAAGAGTATTTTTCTCTTAGAGTTGTATATACTCTTTTTAACTTGGTTTCATTTTATTTATCGAATTATGTTGAGTTGATATATTAAATACTGCAACTGTTGAAATTATCATTTTGCACTATTGAAAAGTGTGTATTGGTTGGTTTTTGTTAAAAAAACAAACATCTTTGTTTCAACATTAACAAATACCTTGTTGGTTAGAAAACAAGATTTTGTGTCAGTGGTTTTAATTAAAAATAACTGATTAACGATCATCGTTAAACGAAAACTAATCGATTAACGATCATCGTTGAACTAAAGTTAGTCACTTTTATACTGAACTCCTTATACAGTAGTACCTTCACTCGTGAGTTTGTGAGTGAGATGAGACTTGAACTTACTGTATACTGCCATCTATAGTCGGAACATAATTGTCCAATGTATAGTCTAATGTACCAAAAAAAGCATAAAACGAGAAACGCATAAGCCCTTCGCATAAATCAAAAATCGTTCAAGTCTGATGTAAAAAGAAATTGCATATATAAATAAATTAATCAAAAATTGCACAAATCAAAATCAAGACTCGCATAAATCGAGTATCAAATGACTCGATCGCGTCAATTTGATTTCGCATAATCGAAATTGGCATGAATCAAAATTCGCATAAATTGAAACGTGCAGAAATAAAGAAAATGAAATTACTCAGAAATATGCATAAAATTGAATATCAAAATTACTCAAAGATTGCTTAAATTTTAATTACGCATAAATCGAATTTCGCATAGATCGAAATATGCAGAAATCAGAAATGGTTTGTTTGTTTTTTGCATTACATACAGTACAGTATATCTGTATATAAACAGTATGCTTAAAAAGTTTTTTCGATGTACGTGTTTATTTATTGTTATTTGTAGTCCCGTGGGATTTATTAGACAAAATTCGCTTAACGATGGATCAAGAATTCAATTCTCCAATTTTGGTACTTTCCGGTTATAGCGGAGCCCGTTTGATGTTGTTAATTGTACTTGCTACTTGTACTTGGTTGTGCAAGTCAGGTTAAGAAAAACAAAGAAACGTATTAAATGTATGGATTTTGTTTTGTTTTTCTAACCTAACCTGCAAAATAAACCCATAATCAAGTACAAGCAAATAGCAACACCAGACGGGCCCCGCTATAACCGGAAAGTATCCCAATTTTTTTGTCGTTTTTTTCTTTGGTTAACGATTTTCCAAATCAAAAAAATGAAAGATTAAATCCCCTTTATTCGTTTAACGATGGTTTTGTTTTTTAAATCAGCTTTCAAAATATGCTTAACTTAGATGTTATTTATGTCAAAAATCGAGTTATATTCATTCTATTCGTATTCATATAATAAATAAGAATACATTTTTTGTACGGTTTCGACTATAGTAAGGTTAAACTGAAACATAGTTTACTTTAGCAGTTGAAGTGACTACTTGAAAAGATATGGGGGTTGTGTTTGTGTGTGTTATTTTTTTTGGACGTAACACAAAAACACATGGCCCATTCTTTTTTGTTGTTGTTAAAAAGGTCGATCATCGTTATAGCGAGGGATATGTTATTCTATTCTCGTTGCGAAGCGTTGTCAATTATACAGGGTGTCCTTCGATGATAATGGATGGGTGGAAGAAGAACTTTTTGGGCAGATGTCGTGATGCTCATTCGTGCAACAGAACGTGAGGTTGGCTTTTTGATTTGTTATTTTTTTTCAACGTCATCATCATTTTTATTTTTATTTTAGTTGGATAGGGAGGGGGGGAGATATAAAATTGAGATATTTAAATACCAATTTGTAAGAATTAGCTAGATCTGCTAATATGATTGATAAAATACAATGTCTTATTAGTTAGATTTTTAGATTAATTAGATAGATGAAAGTTTATTTATATTTTTAATTGGCACATCGACGTTTCTGTTTTCATTAAGGACTTCTTTCAAGAAATAATTGTGAAATTTTTTATACGGAATGAAATATTTTTGTCTAAGAGAATTGTTGATAGCAATTTTTCACAGCTATAGGTTTCAAAGGTTAGTTTCATTTTTAATTAATGCATCAACGTTTTGACTCCTATTTAAGGGCTTCTTTCAGGAATAATTGCAAAAGTAACGATTTTCGATTTTTATTTATTTATTTACAAATCGATGTACAGTACGACGAAATAGTTTATTTTTAGTAAAATAGTCACAAGTATAACTATAAACCAAGGAGATAGTAGGATACAACCTGAGTTTTTATTGTAATTTTTATTCTTCCCCCCCCCCCCCCCCAATGGAATGCGAGCTTTTTCAAATAAACCAATCAACATTCATCGTCTTGAATTATGAAAACCAAACACGAGGCGTGAAAATATTAACATCTGCAAAACTAGATAGGAGGCGTTCTTCGTTTTATCGCCACCCACGCTGTTTTGTAGCACCCTATCCTATATACAGTATGTGACTTTTTTTGGTGGTACCCTGTTTGGTGTATACCCCAAATGTGGTACTCACGTGTTCGGCAGCCCAAAATCTGACGTGTTTTCTTCTTCTACGAATTGCGTTTTGTACTTTTTTTCATATCTATTTATTTTTGTGCTGTTACCTTTAAGCCTAATGTTTATTTTTTCTTCGGGCTTTTTGTTTACGGGGTGATCCAAGAATTTCACCATCAGTTAGTTCTGTTATATGTTAAAAACGTCAAGATTTTTTTCTGTACGCGTAAATTTAGCCATAAGGTTTGTTTGTTTTTTTCATTAACCTTCGTTCGAGTTTTAACTATATTCATAGTTAACTATTGTAGGTAAACTTATAACTGGTTAAACGATTATGCGTATTAATAATAATCATAATAGTGTAGTCAAGTATAAATTACGTTTAATTATAAAACATAACGTAATATACGTCATAGTAAATAAATTATACAGGGTGTCTCGAATTAAAGATTATTTAGCGCACTTTAAATTAACTAAGTACATTTTTAACATTGCGTTCTTTGATTAGCCGAATTACAAGAATTAAATACATTACATTGTTTTCACAGAATAAATTGTATAATTTTAAATAAATAAATAAATTAAATAAACAAAAATTTGGTGACACCCCGTATATTAAAATTTAGATATTTTTAAAGTGTAGTTAAGTATAATGTAAAAAAATGTTGGTTAGTAGTGCCTCTAGTGTACATTCTAGAAACTATTCATGACACTTCTAAATCTTGTTTCATATTTCGGTTTCGCTTAACCTGCAACGCCACTCTACGTTACATTAACAAACTAAAGCTTACACAAATTCGATCTCCGAAATATTTTTTTTTTTACGGTTTGTTACCTAAAATGATTTCTGTAAAAAAAAGTTTAATAAATTGTACAATAAACTTTTAACATATAGAGTACATTACAGCCACAGGCTGTTAATACAGCAGGAAAAGACCATCGCTGGGCACTGTTAAGCAAAATCGCCTTTTAAGCTTCTGCACGAACTGGCAATTGAAACAAAATATGCCTTGCTTCGTTTTAACAACATTAAGCCTAACAACGTAATGTAATTATTATAATACACAAATATCCAGTATAATACCAATATAATATAATATGCAATATAATACCTACGACACGTAGCAGAAAATGATGCTAAAAAAACCGCCTTAAGACCGGAACAAACCCTATTTCTTTGGACAATTTATTATTGCCCAACATAATAAAATGGATATACAAATACATGTACAGTAATTGAAAAACGCCGCATTAGCAAAGCGTCGCTAAGCGGGGTACAACTCTAGACTGAGGGGCCTTCCTGTCAGAGGTTGGTTGTTACGCGGCAAAGTTCATTGAACATAAACGAGATAAAGTGATGTAGGTGGATACACTACGACTACAGTATATAAACAAATACATAAGGGTCAGTGCACTTCATTTCAATACATTTTGATACAAATTGATGAAAAAAATTAATATTCTACGACTTTTTATTTATGTTATAAAAATATCTTCAGAAAAATGAAGTTAGGTACATTCTATTATGTAACTAAAATTTGTTTGACCTACGTTATTATAAAAAAAAAATTAGTAATAGTATACTTAAAAGAAAATTTACATTAACGTGTGTGCCATTTGCATAGAAATTAGATGACGATGACGAAGGCTGTTTTTTTGTTTGTTGATGTTTTTTTGTTTTGTTCGTTTTTAAATTGTTTAGAGATTACAGTTTTTGTTGTTGTAATGTAACAATAAATGGAACAGCTTGGATTAAGTTTAAAAGACCTCTTTGATATTGTAATTTGTTTGCTTACAATCGGTTATGCAGGTGATACATTTCACATCGCGTTAAACGGGGGTTTTGATGTTAGACGAAATTATCCTGAGTCACGTCACATCAGTAGTGAAAACAATTGGATGTTGTTTAACTTTCCATTTACAAAAAAGTAGGCCTATTATAAGCTAGGAATTTCCTCTTGGTACTTTTTCGCATCCCGAGAAGCCGCTTGTGGCGCTAGCGATTAGGCATAGGTTTATTAACTAACTTCAATCACTGTTTATGGGCATGGATGTCTTTAGGTTAGTTAAATAATACAACAGTTTAGCATTAGACATTTCCGTGGTAATGTCAAACCAAAACACGATTGAGACGGAACTTGAGGGGGGTTGACTAATTAAACCACTAAAAATTGAATTACACAGAAAGATACAAAATTTTATTTTCGATACATTCGATACATTTCCCTCTTTTGATTTCAATTGTTTCGAAATAAAGACTTTTGTGAAGAAGCCTATAAAAGGGAACTGAATCGTTGACGTGCATTTAAAAACAATTTTTGAAAAATCACAAAAATAACTGAAGGGAATACAGCTAAAATTACAGCTTTCAGACGTGTTACATCTAAAATAATACAGTTTGTAATTGTATTTAATTAATTTTTGCTGAAGACTCCGTGAATGTGAACCGAAACGTTAGAATATTAATCTAATTCAATGCCACTGTTTTGAAATCATCTTACGAAATCAGTAAAGCAAAAAAAAATTATGAAAATATTTTTTTACTGTATCGATAGCGTGTTACCCGTTCACTAAAGAAGCTCGTGTACGGGAACCGAAACGTCAACGTCAATTCAGAAAAATGACAAAAAGACGTAATTTATGGGAATGAACGTCCTACCAATTTGACATTGAATTATAGTCATTACCCGTAGGGTCGAGGTTCTTAAGATATTTAGACACCACTTTTTTTTTGTTGCAAGTGATCACGTGACTTTTTCTTTTGTCATTTTCGAAATGAACTCATTGTTAAACTTCCATTTTTTTGTGCGTCTACCTCCCACACATGATATAATAAAGTCATCGCTATATAAAAAAAAACAAAAAACTAATAACCTATCCTTTTGATTGAGTGGAGTACAATTTTCCAATAAAGATTGGAAAAGTGTACGACATGTAGTACGAAGAGAATTGGCTCGTTAGATTATTATAAGATTAGGGAAATAAAGACGTTTTGCTTGAGCAATAGAGAACAGTAAGTAAGGACAGTGAACTTTTGGATAGATTATCGTAAGATAACGTTATCCTATTTTACCATCATCATCATCATGTATATAGTATATAAAGATGTAGATTGTAAAAGTTGTATATATTGTAAAATGAAGTGGATGTTATTGTGTTACGATGAATTTGAACCAATCCTGGTTTGGCATTTTGTTATTGATATCAGTTTACACTGTTTATCATCTTTTATTTGTTTCGGTATCATCATCATCACTTCTTGAAATTGGTAACATAATATCCGGGTTTTTGTTTTTTTTAAAAAGTTTGATTAGAATAATATCCATGAAATTCTAAATAACTGTTTAGTTTAAATTTTTTCATTATTATTATTCAATGACACAGTAAAAAAATAAATTATTTAATCCGTTATAATAATGAGCTTAGTGATGTTTAATTTTCATGGAATTGGGGTTGAAAAATTATCATTGTATAAAACGTACAGTTTTCGTGTGACCTTATCATACATACATATATACAGGGTGGTACGTACAGTATGAGGATGATGATGATGTTTTTTGTTTAGCGGTACTAATTGAGTTAGCGTGGTAAAAAAACGAGTTGGCACGAGCATCGGAGCCAGACCAGAGTGAGAAAGGGCAACGATGTAATACCATTGTGCGATTTACACCCATTGTCACGATGGATGAAATTATACTAGTTGAGGTTATAATTGGGTTGTAAAAATAGTACATCTATTTTTTGGGGGTGTACTTTGAAAAAGGTTTGACCTGGGGTATATTGTTTGCGTAAGGTTTGATCTGTCGGTATTGACATCTGTGATGTCATCTTATGGACAGATCAACTAAATATTTGAAAAAGCTATCAAAAATTATATCGTTCAGGCTTTTGTCATTCTTTGATGTATCCTTGTATTTTGCTATGGTTGTCCCTAGGGGATGTTGAATAAACAAAAAATAAATCAAATTACAAATAGTTGGTTATTGATGGAGTGTCAATATAAAGTTTGTGTGTATACGGTGTTTAAGTATCTGTTACCGGCAAAGTATGTAATCCAGGCATTGTATACGATGCCTAGCCTGTTTTAGGAAACTATGACATTAGCATTTGAATAGTTACGTTAGGCAAGAGTTTAAGTTGGGTTTAAATTTAGTCTTAAATTTGGTTTTTTATAGACAAAATATTCTAGTGCCCCAGCTCTGTTTCAGAAGCCATGTGACTTGAAATAAATGTCCGAAAGCGGACATAACCTGTATTTTCACGACAAATATATGAATATGTGAAATAGTTTGCGAGATTTTGAGGATACAAAATACTAACCTTTACAAATCTATACCAATTTTATATAAGATATAAAATTGGCATTTATATTAAAAAATTGGCATTTATATGACCGAATGTTCACTGCAGTGTCTTATGTAAACACTTTTAAAAATCTCTGTATAGGCACGTGTTATTTTTCAGCAACTATTAGTTCATCACTGTTAAACTTTTGTTTATTTGTCTTATATTGTTGTTATTTATGTGTTTGTTTCATTTGTGATTGTATATACCAAGTGTCTCTATGGGAAAAAAAAATAAAAACTATAATTTATAACAACTACTGTAGTATTTCATACTTTGCCAAAAAAGCTAGGCATTCTATACAATGCCTGATTTTTTTTTTCGATATTTTTATTAATGTTTGATATTTTTTAAATTTTCGATATTTTTTTCGAGTTCCCGTATGCGATCCCCGTGGATTTCATTGTTTACCCTGGTTGCTCTAGTGAATCTGCGTGGATTTAGAAGGTGGGGTCCATAAAGCGAAAGATGTAAACGAGGCAACAGTATAATCTTAATTACATTTTATACACTATTAAATAGTGTATGTGTACATAGTAAATGTACATTCATGCATATACTGTATACAGTAGGTAGGTTTATATTGACTGTATCTACATAACATATACAGGGTATATGTGAATAGTGTATGCACACAATAGAGAGCGTTTCTAAAAAGAGTCTCGCCAAAATTTAACCACAAATGCGACGCATCAAAACAAAACAGAAAGTCCATACCAACTTATATAATTTCGGACTTTCAATTCTCAAACGAACTCGTATTGTGACTTCATCCTGTGATAGAGCATCACCAGACCCTTGTTGATATGGCGTTTATTCATTGGGTTTGATGCGTAGCATCTGTGGTCATAATTTGGAACCGGCCTGTTTAGGAACACCCTGTATGCAAGGTCAAGGTGTCCGAACATTAGCTATACCATTTCTAACCAATTAAGTATTGAAGTTGTGAAGACAAATTTTGGATTCCACATATTGTACGATAAAGCCTAAGCCTATTACAGTATATATTTTTTTATACAGTTTCGCATAGGACACGACATAAGCAAAGCAGCGTAGTATACACTAAAGAACACTATGGAATGGAAATGCACTAGTTTAGTGGATGCACGTGGGCGTGAATACAATATGGTTGGTTGCCCATGATGGAAGCTCATTTCCGGTTTTCTATTTTTTCATAGTCTTGATGTTTGCGGATGATGTCCTCGAGGTTTCCGGTTGTCCAGCGCAACCAACAACTGAACTAGTTCATATCGTGCCAATTTATTTATTTTTCTTCTTCTAGTTTTGTAATATGTGTGAATTCATAATAACAAACCACAGAAGTGAAAGTTATAATTTCAACCTACGTACATACAAAACAATTATTTGTCTATGACATCTCCAAATAGACATTAAATCAGATATACATATCGATATACTGCATGTATATACATATTGATATACCGGCACGAGGTTAATCTGCTAATTAAATCGATCTGTTGATAGTGTTAAGTTCAATTCCCACTAACGGAGTACATACAGTATAATGAATACAATCGAACCATGATGGGAAAAATAAATAATCGGTTGTTTATAAGACGCCATTTTGGATCATCTGCCAAACATGGCATACTAATACAATGTGTTATGTTATGTGTGGTTGTCGCGTGGGAACGTAAAGTAGGTCACATTGTAACAATCGATATACCCGGGTGCAGGTGTGTCATGTGATTAATCAATTAGAATCACGTGACGATTTCATTCAATAGTTTGTATTGTTTGTATACCTGTATTACATCATAAAGCAGTTTATTTTAGATATTGTATATGTATATTTTTATACATTTGTGAATATAATTATATGCACATATTTATATTTACTTTACATATACAGTATTGGGAAATAATGTTAACTAATTAATACTGTTAACTAATTTGATTATTATTTGTGAATGTTTGGGTAGTAAAATGGATATCGAGGTTACCTATTGAGTTTGTTATTGGGTTCAAAGATGATATAGTCCATTGTATGCAAACAAGTAGCGTCGGTTGCAACCTCGATTTCCCAGAAGGCCATCTGTTCTAATTCAATAGTTTTACAACACGTGTTATATAGTATACAACACAGTACTCATCTTCATAGTAACAATTAGGTCGATGAACTTTCGTTTTTAGTACTTGTAGTTTAAATTGTAATGTTTAGTACTGGTTTAAATTTTTGGTAAAGTTTAGTACCAGTACTTTTGTATAAGTTCTTTACAGTAAATAGTAATAGGCTTATTATAGAACGATTGTAGGTACTTGTTTATATACACTTGTACACTGTTTTAAATAGAGCTTACTATTTATTTATTTTGTACTGTAATACAATGTCTTGTATTTTTTTATGACAAGAACATTAAAATATGTTGTAAATATTTTAATGTTTAATAATGATTTTTATATAGACATACATTTCTGGTGTACTTATAGGCGAGATTTTTGTTAATGTTCAAAATTGAACCGAACTTTGTTGGGCTTACTTAGGTTAGCGGATAACGTTGTAGGGTCGAGTCAAATCCGGGTAATTTTTGAACACGCTTGTATTTGTTTTAGAACGGAAATGTAATAGTGAAAGTTCGAATAAAAAAATGTTTACAATTCGTAACGCCAAAGAATAAAGGAATACGATATAATAAAAAAAAGTGTACTTCCTTCCTTCATTTTTTTGCGGATTACTGAATGAAAATCGGTGTATCCAAAGGATTAGGATTGGTTGAAAGGAAAAGTTAATATGTAATTATACGTAGGTAATCGAACTTTGTTTTATGAAGTTGAAAACAAAAATGAGGTTCAAAGTTGAAAGATTGTTTATATTGAAACCCATGCTGTAGTTTGTAAGACATTCCATAGCGTGTTTTGATAGACTGTAGGTGAGAAAATAGTTGAAATATTGTCAGTTTGAAACTCAAAAGTTAACGACAGGAATAAGGAAGTGAAGAATGTATCGATTCAAAACCGCATATCGATTTTGAACCAAGTCACGTGACAAGTTGTGCGTCTTTCCATACCGAGCTATTTTTTCACTAATACTAAAAATTCATGAAAAATATATAAAATTATGTCATACTTACCTAACATGACGTTATTATTCGAATCATGGACCACTTGTGATCGATTGGGACGACAATATCGAATATATCGATCGCTGTCAGTACGAGTTGTCATCAAAGGGTTGTACATGGAGTTCACGCCCCCCTTTGATTTTGTTTGTCAATAAAACACGACACACACTTTTTTTTTTGATAGTATGTATAAAAATGTCACCGAGATAGGGTTCGGTTTTCCACGAAGTTGGTAGTAGTTTCCGAGTTTGTCAAGCACCACAAAAGAAAGATGTATGTTGTGTGAGAGAGACACGTTGGTTTTATCCACGAGTCGTGAGAAAATATTTTTTGGAATGAAGTTCATGTCTCATAGTTCTGTGTTTCAACGCCGCCGTAGTGGTGGCGCTGACGGAGCTCTTCTCTTCGCATCTTTTCTTTTGCATGGCTAATGTTGCTTCAACTTCTCTCTATCTTCTCTTCTCCTCTTCCGGAGGATGCTCTTCTTTTCTACTCCTCTTTGAGATCGTTTCTTTGGTCTCTCTTCTACCTTCTTCCTCTTTGCATCTTTTCTTTACATTCTTCTGCCATGCCAACTTCTCTCGTGCTCGTGCTCGTGAGACTCCTTCTGAGCTACTCTGCTGCTTCTCTCTTCTGTACTTCTCTGCTTCTCCTACTTTACTTCTCTTCTTCTCTATTCTTGCTTAGCATCTTATAATCTCTCCTCTCTCTGTCTTCTCTCTATTTCTTCTTTATTTTTTCTCAGCGTTTTGTCTCTTCTGTCTTCTGCCTACTTTTCGCTCTGTTAATAAAGTTTTGTCAAAAAGCTTCTTTTACGAGATTATCGTCACAAATAGGAAATTGGCACAAGATTACATTTATGAAATATTTAAACATTAAAAATTTAAATCTCTCTTTTAAAGTATGTATTTTAGGGCAGTGAATTCTTTTGTAAATATTTAAACGTTTGTTTGTGAAAATAATTTTTTTCACCTACAAAAATATTTTTGAGCACCAAAGATATGCTTTAGTTAACTATTCTTACTTTGATATTTCGTTTTCTTCTTTTTGCTCTACCCTCTCTCTCTTCTTTTTCTTTCTTTCGTCTTCTCTTCTCTACCACTTCTTCTCTCTTCTGACTACTCCCTTCTCTTCTGGTTTTCTCCATAACATCTACTCTACACATCTTCTATTCTTCTACTAAATCTTCTTTTTTTTCCACTTGAGTAGGAAGAGAATAGGGACGTCTTCTTCCTGGCGTGAGAATAAAGCAGTAAATTTTTTCTCATATCTTCTATTATGATCATATTCTTGATTTTCCCGCCTTACCATTTAAAAATTCTTTACCAAAAAAATAATAAATAAAGGGTTTAAAAGACGGGTTGATCACGATTTTTTGTGAACATACCTTTAGGTTGCAATTTTTTTTTTGTGGAGGGGTCTGCGAACGTTGACAGTTCTCGCGTGTCGTAACTGATACCATGAAAGTGTTTTTTCATACCCGTCATTTTTTTTTTCTGTAAATCATCAAGTTTTTTATTCAATAGAAGATATATTTTTTTATAAAATAATAATAGACTTCGGTTCCTTATTTGTAAAAAAAAAAGTGTCTTATTTTATACGTAGGTTGAAAGAATTTTTTGTTCGGTACGCTTTTAGAAACCGGAGAAAAGAATATTTCGTGACATCCATTACAAAATCTGTGAACTTGATACTACCTATTTCATGACAAAACATGGAGGAGAAAAATCGTATAACCCGAGGGAAACATTTTTGCGGTTTGAGGTGAACCACGAAAGTTTGTCTACATTCTTTCTCATCGTAGGGTGAATCCATAATTATTTTCTATGAAAAAATTTTTCACCTCTAAAATTAGCATTACGAATAATTTTACACTTGAAAAAAAACTATACGGTATTACATAATACTTAATTATTAGATTCAATTATTTAAACAACTCGGTTAATGAGTGTTTAAATTTTGATATATAGGATAGGTAAGGGGCATAAGTTACCAATTTTTTATATAGTTGTTTTTTTTTCATGTAACCTATTAACATGTAGAGATGCGTACAGGTGAGTTTGAAGTAAGATATTCGTGCAGATCTCCCACGTAGAGTTGTTTTATATTTATATAAAAAAAAGAAGCGAGCGTGAGAACTGCTCGTCTTCTCATGCGTGACGTCACGAGGGAACGAGAACCCAAGATGGTTAGACTTGATTGGCTGGCCTAGAAACACCCACGCTCTACTACATATAGAGAAGTGTTGTTGTTGTTCCAATTATACATAATATAAAACAAAAAATGTGTTCTACCGTATCGTGGAAGTGTCAACAAAGTGAGAACTTACTTTGGAATGTGTTAAATTTTAAATCTTGAACCCTGAATAACACCATGCTGGAATGTGTTGTTCGCGAATAAAGCGTACACGTTGCATCCATTTAAGTTTTTTAATAATTGTACACCATATATACTTTTGTATACTTACTATCTATAAAATAACATACATACATATCTATAGACATAGACATACGGGGGTGTTCACGCCTCCATTTGTCAGTAATGTTCGTAGCTAAGTGCAGTTAAACAACCTTATCAAAGGTTAATTAAATTCGTTGCTCGAGGTTAAATGAAGAACTGTGGTTGCTTATTACACTTTCACTACGCTTTTGTGAGTGTTATTATTATTTAGAACCGTACCGTTGAGTCAAACCACACCTTACTGTTGTTTTTTTTTAATATAAGATAATAGGTACCCTGTGGCTAATGCGAGCATTGTTTTATACCAAGATGCTATCAGTACATTTGTAATGAGTAATTTTTGTGTGTGTGAACGATAAAGCGATGTAAACAGACGTTAAACGCATTGTGTACGTAAATAGGTGTGAAGAATTTACAAAAAATATATATATACCCTAGTATTAAATTTTGTCGTATGACAAGGTTATTTATTTATTTTTTTTAATGAATACAATTTTTTTGTATTTCAATAGTACGCACGTAATTAATAAATATGTCTATATAATAAATAAGTCTCGTCATAACTATTATAAGTCATAACAGCATTGCTTTGTTAAGTATGAATTGTGCTAATATTGAAAAGAGAAATACAACAAGCAAAGTTGTTTGTAAAGGGAGCAACATTCTTTCAATATCCACGTTTCTCGATCCTTTTCACGCTCTTCAAATCTTTATCCGTTTTTCATAGTCCCCCTTATGGCTCTATTCAAAAAAAATATGTCACATGTTTAAAGACAAGTTTACTTGTAAACCCTATCGAGTTGTAAGCGACATTCCTATCAATCGTAAACGTGGAACGCGTTGCTAAACACCATTACATCATTATAGATGATAAACGACTGTTCAAGATATCGTTATTTTAAATTCTTTAAGTTTTTAATTTTTTTCAAAAATTGAATTAAAACGTAAAGATAAAAAATTCAGCACTTTTTATTTGGGAAGAAATATTAAACAGGCTTCCGTAGCTATTATTCTGGACACTAAATTTTGATGAAAATCGTGCCTCCGAGATTAAAGTACTGTAGCCATTTCTCGAAAGATTTCAAGGTGCTGAACGCGAGTATGACAATTAAAACGGGTATTTTGGGGTTCGACGCCCGACCTTGTTTGTGGCGCTACTTGTTGGTATTTGGTTGTATATGAGGCTAGGTTAGTTATACCATTAGAGGTAGAAGGTAAGGTCTTTCTACCTCCATGGTTATTTGGTTTTTTATTTGGCTTAACACAATCCAAAAGGGATCAATAGTATTTATACAAGACAGGCATAAAACACTCTTTAACACAAGGCATGAAAGAAAACTAATACAATTGATGATTTTAACGCGTCTTACCCCGAAGTATTTTCTTACAACGCACGAGTTTTGAAAAAAACTGCAGTAGTTTATTTTTTTTATATATATATAAAGAGTAAATACGTACATGCATTCATTATATCACATATCATACATAATACAGTACGTATGTACCAGTTATGACGCAATTTATGTATATTTTATTTATCATATGACAATTCATCTGTCCGACTTAACAAATAAAAAATAAAAGTCAACTAAATTGGTATGTATATAAATATTTACCCAAAGCGCGAGACGTAAGGTAACCCGATGCTATCGATGTAGCGTAATTGCCTCAATTTTTAACAGTAACCATCCGAATTTGCATCAGTTTGTGTTAGCGTTTCGATGGTAATGTTATCGATGCATGCCATCGATACCACGTGGAATGTTTACATAACTAGATTTCCCGCGGTTACCATACCTACCGCGGGAAGGTCACGTTAGTGTATGTATAACAACCTTCTGAAAGTTTTATAAACATTTTTGGTAGGATAATTTGTGGGAGCAGACAATCTACAGTTTAAATAAAGATTTCTTCAATAATGTTTTGAAATTCGCGGCGTGTATACTGCGCATTTCCCTGGCGCAGCCTGAACGAGACTCGTTTTAATATATTGCCATGTCATCGCCATCAAGTGACAAATTTTGACAATCATTAAGCATTGTTAGCCATTGACTTGTAGACTATTGCATGATTAAGCGTCTATCTATGGTCAAGATTACTTAACTTGCCATGGTTAAGACAAAACATGATGAAACGTTTGCATTTTCATGATCATGTTGTCGAAATCTGTCACTAGATGGAGGTAGTGGTACTAACATGCGAAAGTTTCATTTTGACCATATTTACTTTATCAAGCGATATCTGCAATGTTAGTGTTAGTGATTTAGTGGCACTACATGTTAGAGACAGCCAAATTTTTACAAAGATTAAAAAATGTAAGATTTAAAAGATAACAATAAATATAAAAAAATACCGCCATTTATTATTCCAACAAAAATATTAATTTCATGAGGGTTCTTTATCAATAAGTTAGTAAAGTTATATTGACAACTATATTTTTTAATGGAAAACAAAGATCGAAAAAATCCTCGTTCAACCTGGGATCAAAAAATATTAAGCATTTTAAACGTTTCATTTTAGCTGTATGTAAATGTGAAGAAAAGGTGATAACTGAATACAGTAACTGCTTAAATTGTCGACTTTATCAAAATTGGTTATTTTTTGACATGGAGCTGTATGCTTAATTTGTCTGTATGTAAGCTATGTGGATTATTTTTCCTTTTTATTTTAATGTATCGAACCTGTTGATCCCGTTAGATTGTGAATAAACAATAAATAAAGTAACGATAAAAAGTAATTTATGTGTACTGTACATGTAATAATTAAGTACAGTAATTGTAATGTATTAAATAAATTGTTATGCAAATTTTACATTTTCTTAATAAATGATAAAATATTTTAGATTTTTTTATTTTTTGTAAGAAATGTTTCTCAAACAAATTATTTTCAGTTCCAAAAAATAATGCTCTATTTTTATCTTTTCAGCTTGGTTGCATTTGAAATTTTTATTTTTTTATGATTTGGTTAATTTGCTGCAATATCTGTCGCGGTGGTAGCAAAGGCATTATAAATGGAACATTCCTCAAAATGCAGTTGTTGAAAACTAGTCAAAAAAATATTTTAATATTAAATTTAGATTTCGGGTTTTGAAGTTGTCAACACTGATGACGACACTTTTCGTAATTAAACATGTGGTTAGATGAAAAGAAAAGGGGATTAATTACAGGGGGGTCATTTCCGAGAAGAGGTCAATGGCGCCCGCTCATAAGTCCTTCGTTCTTCGACAGCTCTTTTCTAGTTGAGTGAGTCTTCTTTTAAACAATTATCTATAATCAATATTTGTTAACTGTAGAGTATAGTTATAGCAACATTGTTTAATTATATTTTCGATTGTACTTTTTCGAAGTGAAAAAAGCGTAGTTGTTAGTCGGTTAATAACCCTAACGAAAGTTTCATAGTCAGTAGAGTAACATATTTTCATCCACCGTATTTATGATTTATCACATTTGTTTCGTGTATAGTAGGTCTATGCTGTATACACAATTTTATGCATCCATGTAATGAAATATATGAATTTATAAAAAACCATACTGTGCATAAATTATAACGTACTCATAAATTAGATACAAGTGGTGTATTGTACATATAGTGAACGTAAGGTTATTGTACATAAAAATGCTGTATGTAAAATATATTTAAAGCATTCTGCACATAATGCCCTGTAACACAAGCGTAGTGTACGTACTAAACAAAAGTAGACAATTGAAAATGAACATTGGAATGCAAGTTCATATTACAATAACTTGTGGATCATCTTTGAGCAGCTGAGTTCAAAGTATCAAATTGTCACCTTTTTGTCTTTTTTTGATTGCTTCAAGTTATGTCTTTTTATTTGTATAGGAAGATGTGCCGACCAGGGTGCAACGTGCCAAGATATACAATTGGCTGAATGGTGAGTTGACATTTATAGTTTAATAGTTGAACTTATGGGTATTGAAAAGTACCACCACAAAAATATTTTGCGTCATGTGAGTTACCGGTTAACGGTTTTGCACTTGTTCACGTTCGGATGTGTTTCGCCTTGTGGACATTGTAATTAGGGTAGTGATTCACTGGCACGAGCTATATATTTAGATAGTTCAGATATTTTATCTATCCATCCATCTACGCATGAGCCACGTCATGGCAGTGTTTCGTTTAGTTGTGTCATTAAATCTGGTACAACAGCTGGTTTTGTGCAATTCATAAATTTTCTGTGATTTTTGTTTAGATAATTTAGATAAACTAAAATAACCTAGTTTAGATAAAATGAGGTGTGATATTTTTTTGTTGTTGTTTTGTTTTTGAATCATTGAATTAGTATTCGTTAACCAAACATGATTAGTGATATTTTAAACTCATTCCATGAAAAACAAATTTCATTGACTCTTTGGAGATTATAAAATTAACTATCCTTGTGGTTATATTATCCCTGATAAACATGATTTAGAATGCATTTGGCATTAAGTCATTAGATTAAAATTGTACTATATAGCCTATTAGTTATGGTGACCAGTTTATGCAATTTTTGTGGATTGGCCATTGATATATAGTGTGTCCAAAATTACTTTCAATCAATAGATACCGTACTGTTATTCATTCAGTAGTATTTTTTAATTAAATTTAAATTAAATACTAAATGAAAAAATTTTAACAAAATATTTCATTAAAACTTATCAGTTCATAAATGGTTTGTGAAGTGGTGTAAAATTTCGGAGTGCTCATAATTTCCACAGCTATAGCATAATGGTTGTTGGTATACTTTACACACTATCAAATAAACACCATGGTACAATAAAATCAAAAATTTATTATATAAAAAAAAAACAACATAGTGAAAGTTGTAAAAAGTGATTATTATTTTTTTAAATTAAGAAAATAAATTATTTCATTCACATGAATGAGAATTATAAATAAAATGAATCAATCAGGTCGAACACAACCATCTTCCAGTCCATAGTGCACTACAATGTCATGGTCCATCTTGTCTCGGCATCATCAACATTGTATGTACAGTGCTACAATTAGTTGTTGAGATTGCATTGAGGGTTGTAGTTGGTAGCAGTGGCCCACACGACGCCTGTCACTTTTTTCTTGCACTTGGGACACAGTCCGGTAATGTCAACTAGTTTGCGAATCCGATTCAGTGGTAGTCGTTGCCAGTGGTTGAAGAAGGCATGTCCGCAAGATTGGATGACCAGCACATATTCGATGTAATACCACCAAGGTTTTGCCATGCTGAATGGATACTGTGACCGAGGCTACGTTTCTGTCCACAACACAAAATAAGATCATTAAGATTCACAGTTGAAAGTAGTAATAGTTTGAAGTTGAGGATGGTGTTTGTACTCACTCGATGGTTTATGCGATCCGATCTTTGAAATACAGGACTCGGTTGATCCAAATACTCGCAATGGGAAGTATTTAGTTAAAAATGGGTGTCAATCAGTCAATGGTGTCTTTAGGGTTCGCTGTCCTAATAATATAAATAAATAAAAAAACAAACGTGTTATTTTATTTTAGACCGGTGTTATCAGTTATTCATCCATCGTTTTGTTGATATTGGATGGCAATGTATGATAAAAAAAATATAGATATCGTAATGTATTATGAATAGAAGTTTAATTGACAAATATTTTATATTTTGTGAAACTACGGCACACTATTCGTGCGTGAATGTTTGGGTTTATAAAAGTCGACGCTAAATTATATGAGACACTGCACATTGGAATGCAGCACGGTTTTTATAGTGTCACATAATATGTTGTGTAGGTTTTGTGTAAAAAATGTCACTTCCTCCTCATGAAACGACCTTTCCAATAAGAAAAAAACTGAAATTGATAGCGTTGAGTAGGTTACCGATTATGTCACTTTTCTAAGTTTACCTCAAAATTGTTCAGTTCAGATCAAAGGTCTACTTTTTTGAAAAAGATAACGCGCGAGGCGACGTGCCGTCTGTATCGGATGTACACGATTTACAAAGTGGTGTGTTTTTTTGTTCATCACACTATTTTACATCAGTTTTGTTCAAAACGGAACAAGTCATAATGAGTATTCATGTTGCAATACTGTATGTTTGTCTATTCAAGGGCAATGAACAGGAGAAAGTCAGTGAACTAGTTCAAGGTTGACTCGTAGTCGTAGTAGTCATCAGAAGGTAGTATCGTGTGACGTCACCGTAGTGATAGAATCTTGTGATGTCAGACGTTCTTTTTAGGCCCCAGGCCACGACTTGTTTAGAAAGAAAGCAAGTAGGCGACCGTTATTTTGCCACGTCACCGAGTCAGCCATTTTGAAGTATTTTCGTCAACAACACAAACAAACATTGCTGACACAGTGACCTTCAGATATCACGGAGACGGAATACATATAATTTTGTAATCATTTGTAGAGCATTTATTTCTGTTTGAAATTTTGACATTATTAGAATTGCAGCTGGAGGTGGAATTGGATTGGATTCAGCATATACACTGTATAAGAAGCCAAAATCCCTTATAACCTCGTCGAAGCTGATTTTGAAAATTCTTCCAGATTCATTCCTACATAATATATATAAAATCATAAACATTATTTTCGGTTTTTTTGTATATTGTGTTTTGTTTTGTTTTTTTGTAAAAAAGATATTTTATGGTGCACGAAAAATTTATATTTTTAATTTTTAAACCCTTCGCGTCAGAAAATTACGATCACCAAGAAAGTCCTGAGTCTAATTAAATCTGCTACTATGTAGTAGCATTGCCATAGATTGTCGTCGCTACTTGTTCCCTTCAGACCCTGAGCTTATGAAAAACATATTTAGTGATAGGCCTATAAGATCCGTCATGAGTATAATAATACTTCAATCGTCATGTAGTTTAGATTTAGGTTTCATCATAATATTTGCGATGTTTATGTTACCTTCCACAACTTATAGTTCAAATCTTTAGGCTCTGCTCGTTTGTTTCCGATTGGCGCAATGGTTAAACCACAGCCTGCTCGCGGAAGTCAACTAACAACTTGTTGCTACTTGAAGCTCCTCCAGGTAACTGACCTAAGAAGAAGAACAACTGTCCCTTGTCACTTTTTTGCTATCTGTTTTTTTTTTAAGAGAGGCGAAAATTAAAAATAAAAACTGGATAAGACCAGTTTTTCACTTCTGATGACTGTTAACAGGCGGAGCAAGTTACGCAGGGTTCCGCTATTTTGTTAGCGATGTAGAAGGAGAACGATTGTCAATGCAAGTATGGAATCTTTAATTCGGCAACCTTGACATTAAAGTTATGCTGGATGATATAGTTTCTTCCTGGGGATACATTAGCTTCAATTTGGATAACAATATGCTGAGAATGAGATAACTCATGTTCTTGCAACTCCAAGAAGAGTGTTTGTAGATTGTTTCGGGTTGAAGTACACATCACCAGAACAGTGTTTAATAATATGTAATATTAATAACTAGTAAATAGCCCGTCAAAAAGGACGGAAAAGTTATTTATTCATTTAACTCGTATTGCTGCACAATATTCGTTACAGTTAGAGTATTTATTTCGGAATTTTCACACACGATGAGGAAGCACGCGCTTGTAAAAAAGTCCAGTCCAGAACTTTCTATCTACCCAGGGGTGCTCGGAGAATCACGCGATGTTACTATAACTGGTGAGGAGAAAGAGGAGGAAGGTTTTGTATTCATTATGGTAGTGACTTGGTGTAGGGCTACCAATCAGTTTGCAGCAATGTATCACACGGTTGATACATTGTGTTTCATGTACTTGTGTTTGTGTGTGATACATGTACAGTAAATATTTATTCATGTATAATATAATATGTATTATTATTATTATTATTATTATTTTTATTTCACGGTCCTTGAACTAAAATATTATTCACTTTGGAATCATTGTAAAAGTGTTTCATGGAGAGCTATTGATTATATAGCTCTATTTATTATAGACTTACAATATGTACTGAACGTTTGTTTTAAAAATGTCACTTTATTTTATAATTGTAATTAAAATTACCATTATCATATAAATTGACATTATTTTTAAAACAAAGTTTCAATACTTACTGTAATTAATTTAATATTCTATTATTTACTTTTATTCTCTTCATTTTATAGAAGTCGCAACTGATAAATGGGTTATAAATGGGTTCCTACAAACATTACAATCTGAAGTAATGAAAATAAAAAATTATAAAAAAATTGTTCAAAGTTTAAACATTGTTAACTTAGAATTGTGGTTATAAGTTAACAGTGGTTTTTAGCTTAGGACGATATTGTTCCATCTCATCCTTCTTACGTACCAGACATTTATTTACTATTCAACAATTAATTTTATATCACCGACTGGTTGACAGGGCTAGATTAACCATTAAGCATAATAAGCACGTGCTTAGGGCACCAAGGGAAAAGGGGGCACCACAGCAATGAAAAAATTAATAGGAAAAACAATTAGTATTTAATTTAATTTATTGTTAATTAATGTTTATGTAGCCTTTTGTGCAAAGGAGGCGAAACAACAGGTTTCTGTGTGTAGGGCTGCAGTTGTCAGTGACGTAGAATTTTATTAAAAAAAGTTTTATCATGTTATTCAAGGTGGGATGCAAAATTTAGTTTCTAAATAAACAGACCACAATTATTCTTTCATCTATGAATGTTAAATTGCTATGCATATCCAATATTTTAGAAAACAATGTAATAAAGGATGATTTGTTTACGTGTGTAAAAAAGGTCGAATTATGAATTTTTCACAAAAAAAACCGAGAGGGCGGGGGCACCAAGATTGGACCATGCTTAGGGCACCAGTTGGACTTAATCCGGCCCTGCCAGTGCGCTTCGCACCTCCCTAGGAACGCCACTGAATATTAACACTTTTGGGTTCTTGTCCATTATCTAGCTTCTCTTATTAAATGAAATGGATCACAAAACTTAACCAATACATAAAAAAATATCTCAATTCTTGATTTAATAGTTTATTATTTGTTGTTCGATTGCACATGTCTAGTGATGTAGACCACCATCGGCCACCACTGGTACTATGTCTGCCAGATAGCGGACAGGTACTTTATTCTTATGTACAAATTAATTGGTCGTGGAGAAAATGGTGATAGTTGACAATTTTCACGTGAAATTTGACACAATATGGCTTTCTTTTGTTAAAAAATACAAATATTCATTTCAGGTTTTGATTTTTTGTTTGCTGTATGAGCTGTGGTGTTGCCACTTGGCGACTTTGTTGAAAAGAAGTTAGATTTGCTGACTTTGTCGCCAAATCTAACTACTTTACAGCATTATTGGTGACAATTTTCAAGTTTTAATTATTGGCGACAAATCTTACGACTTTCTCTTCTAGGAGCATTTTGTTAAACGTTTTGAGTTTTTAGAGCTATATTTTCATAAATGAGTATTTATTTTCAAATGTTTTAACTATTTTTAAACAATTTACGACTTTTTACCTAACAATTTAGTGATATTTACTTCGTCTTGTGTCAACATTTAGCGACTTTTGTCTAACAATTTAGTAACATTTACTACTTTTCGTCTCAACATTTAGCGACTTTTTTGCTTTAAGTCAGTTTTAGCTACATTCTGGAACCTGTCTGGCGACAGTGCGTGTTTTCAAGTGTTGGCAACTCAACTTTGCTGCGAGTGCGACCAAAGAGAGAGACCTTTTATGTGGAAGACCCTCCATCAACACGTTATTCTTTAACACGAAAGAAATTTTTTTGGAGAAATTGACGAAACATTGATTGTTGGTAAGATGAATTAGTAGTGAAAGACTACCCAATATGTTATTAGTGTTTTGAGAAAATTCGGTTCGTGTCGGACAGACACCTTTAATAGAAGGGCTTCTGTTGTCTTTTGTCTTTTAAAGAGTCTTGAGTAGTGTTTGAAAAATAGTTTTTGATGTTACGTATTCATAAACGGTTCCACGTCTTATTCAATGTAAAGTTAAATACAGGTATCCCTCGTTTTACGCGATGTTACTAGCCGCGATTGAAAAAAAACAAAAAATTTTAATAGCTGGCTGAAATTTCAGTCACCTTATATTGTGGATTGGAAACAAATATGTTCCTGGAATTTAAGTGTCACAACGTGTTAAGCTGGCAGTTGAATTGTGTTTAAACATATTGACAGTGCAATTGGGAAGTTAAAAATGATTTTTTTTCCTTGGAACAAATTAATCGTGTTATGTGAGGGATACCTGTACTGTAGTTACAACAAATTGGAGTCGTGAATCATTGTGTAGCTTACTATAACGACAACGAGTGGATACTGTTGTACAATAATGTTGGGATATAACGAGATGTCCATGGGAATCTAATAATGTAAGATAGGTTACTGTTACTAAACAGTAAGCTGTTATTGTAGCTATGCTATATGCTGACTTTAAATTAAACTGATGAACGCATTAACCATGAAATTTGCTGGTGAATTATTGTATTTACAACCAACTCTTGTTTTTCGTGCATATCGCAGAGTTCAGGATATCTGGTTAAGTTGTAAATGAGTATGACTTTGAATGTAACAGTAATAGGCACACAATACAACTTTTTTATGACAGTAGGTGCATTTCTCAAAACTAATTGCAGCAAGTCTCTTTAAACCGCCACCATTAGTACTGTAGAAATTTTTACAATATTGGTTTAAAGTGTGTGTGTGGAGGGGGGTGGTGGCGGTAATGAGGGTCAACTACCTGCCAGCATGAATACAATTGATTGGTGAAATTTTGCTGGGATTAGGCTTTCAGTAATTTAATCAAATCTACTAGTATTTGAGTAATTTCCACTGATTTGTTTATGCCACTGATTAATTTCACGAACACATTTTAGAGAATTTTATTTTTCATTGTTATAGGCATTGTCATAGGATAGTTTTACGATGACGATGCCACAGGATATTTATCAGCAGGATTCGGAATTCAAGTTCCTGACTACTGAAAATTTTGAATCCATATCGATCATCAAAGATTTACACAGCATGGTGAACTCCTTGATGTGTGGTGACATCAACCTTGTTTATGATCCAACAGCCAGTAGAGCAGAATGGATGGCTCATGCGCCAGACAAAAACTTAGTGGTACGACTTTGGTACAGTTGTCAACCTGCAATCGAACACAATGTGGAGACCAATACTTTTGATAATCCTGAAGAAAGCGAACAATTAATTGTGACACCTGATTTTGAAATGATGAATTTGTGTGATACACACAAGATTCTAATGCCACCGGAAATAAAATCTGAATTTGATGTGATGTCTTGTGCCGAACATTCTAACTATGCATCTGAAACCATGATTAGCATCGGAAACAATATAGATGCTTCTATTACCCGTGGTAATTTGGAATTAGAAGCAGTTAAAATAGAACCTCTCGAACGTAATCATTCTTGGTCAATGTTGGAAACTCAGGCTGGATCATCAGCTCCAAGTGTTGTTACTGTCCATGATAGAAAAGCAAATCTTATTGATGAAAACATTGTCGTAATAAAGGAGCCTGGTTATGATCATCTTTCGGCTGCTGATGAAAATCCAAGTGAAGCAATAAAATGTGAATTTGAGTCAGTGCCTTTACCGATGAATGTTTTTGCTGAAGATTCTGCGAATGTGTTTGATGTTATGGATAACTTTGGCAACGATAGAGGTGATGGTTTAGATATACAAGAACTGCAACCGATTGAAAGTTTCGTTCAATCAAAGTCTATGATTGGATCCCAAAATGATAGATTGTCAGCTCCAAGTGTTAGTAAAATTTATATGGAGGCAGGTTTTGTTGGTGAAAACATTAATGTGAAACGAGAGCTTGGTTATGACCGTGCAGCAGTTTATGATGAAAATCAAACAGATACAATCGTACTTAAAAAGTGTTCAGTGGTTCTGGAGCAGCTAAATTTGACAATGTTTGATGATGGTAATTACAAAATTGGAAGAGAATCTGCCACCACCTCAAAAATAATATTTCAAGTTTCATCCAATTCATGTTTGGAAGTGGAACCTGATCATTCTCTCAGTAGGCCTACAACTAAATGGACATCGGAACCTCCGAACAGTGAGAAGAAACAAAATATTTATGGGTGTTTCGAATGCAGAGAGACGTTTTTGAACGCCAAAATTATGTGCCACCATTTAAAAACATTTCATAAAGATGCTACAAGCTATAAATGTTTTCAATGTGAAAAAAATTTGTCTACGCTTAAAATATTAACACGTCATTACAGAAGTCACACTGGAGACAAACGATATACATGTTTCGAATGTAACAAAGCATTCATTTGGTACACTTCTTTAACCATCCATCGGCGAGTTTATCACACGGGTAAAAAGAAATTACTTCAATCGTCACCTGAGAAGATCCTTTCGAACCAGCACACTGAACAAAAGAAATATCTTTGCTCTTGGTGTACACGGAAGTTCTCTCGTTCTTCTTTATTGAAAGCTCATGAAATGATTCATACGGATGAAAAGCCTTTCGAATGTGCCACTTGCAAACATAAATTTAGAACCACTTATAAACTAAAGATTCATGAGCGAATCCACACAGGAGAAAAACCATACCAATGTTCCGATTGTAAAAAGACCTTCGCTCGGTCGGAAGATCTAACCACTCATCGCCGTACTCACACGGGTGAAAAGCCTTATGCGTGTTCGGAATGTGAAAAAAGATTTTCTCAATCTGCACATTTGAGAAACCACCAGTACCAGCACAGTAGAGAAAAACCATTTGATTGCTCTTTGTGTTCCGAAAAGTTTGCCACTTCTTGGCATTTGCAGCTTCATCAGAGGACTCACACTCGCGAAAATCCTCTCCAGTGTTCCATTTGCGCCAAAATATTTTCTATTCCATCGCTTTTAAATACTCACATGAGACTTCATACGGGCGAAAAACCTTTCGAATGTGCTACTTGCAAAAAGAAATTTAGGTTGTCTAGTAGATTGAAAGTCCATGAGCGAATCCACACTGGAGAAAAACCATACAAATGTTTGGATTGTGACAAGGCATTTACTCAGTATGGTCAATTAGCTTCTCATCAGCGTACTCACACGGGTGAAAAGCCGTTTGCATGTTCTGAATGTGACAAGAAATATTGTCAATTGACGCATTTGAAAAAGCATATGAACCAACATGCGGGAGAAAAGAAAATTTAAGAATGGGCATGATTAAGTACAGTATTTCAGTGCCAAAAACCAATTTTTTACATATAGGCATGAAATAAGCACTATATGCCAAGGCCAATGCTATATTATATATATATTAGCTCTGTCCCTCGCATGCCGTGGTTAATTTTCATTTCTATACTTAAAGAAATAACAAAAATGCAATTTTCTCAATTTCAAGATTTTTTCACCTAGGCCCTGTAAATCCAAGCATCACAGCACTAGTCATCGCTGCAGCTCCGCCCATAATCAAAGCAAAATCCTCCAAGTCAGAGATTTCGGCC
>JAQIWH010000748.1:0-41318 GCA_034695005.1 Cryptops parisi | reverse complement strand
CACACAGTGATCACCTAGCTCGCCCCTTGGCTGCCTCAAGCTAATTCCGTGTCAGCTTATGTGAAATGGAGTATAATAGTCATTGACTGACGTGTTCGAAAGAATGTAGATGTTGATGTATATAAACCTAAATTAAAAATGGTTCTGATTATACGATTTTATGAAGATTGTAATCTCATAAAGCGGTAACTGGCTGAATGATCCTACATAAAACATACATATTGTATAATTGGAATGTTTATCTTTTTTTCAGAATATGCTAAAGTGTGTTTATGTCAAACATTTTCTTAAACTTTATTAGGTGACTCTCCAAAATGTCTTATTTTTTAACAAAATTTTCATGCTAGTGTTGTTTCATTCTAGTTGTAAAATAAAATTTTATTAGTAATTAAACAAAATTAAAATAATCCGTCGCTTCTGCTTTTTCACCATTTAATTTTTTACAATCACTTAGTTTAAACGATAAAAGTCTCGTATAATTTACCCACAGTCCATGTAAAAAAAAAAAAAACTTTATTCGTTAATTCTGTAGATTATTATTATACATCACAATACTCTTTTTTTAGAATTTAGCCTAGAAGTCAAACTTTTTTCCCTTCTTTAGGTATTTTATCGACGCAATTAGTTAGTGCCAGTGCAAATAATGACGAGGTAGGGTTAGAAGTAGAGATAAAGCTGCCTGAAAAGCTTATTGTGTTGGCAAACGAGGGAACCATTTTTCTTTAGCGTGTAATTGAAGAAAATCGAGTAGAAACAAAAAAAGTCAACTCAATTCTGTTTAATGTTAGGGGATCGTCTAAAGGTGAAAAAAAAACACATATGGCAGCAAAGTCCATTTTCGGTGAAGTATTTTTTGTTTTGTTTTTTCTTTTTTGGTTCTGAATCTTACGCATGGCATGATAGCCTAATCTATTATCTTCATTTTTTTTCATCGCATCAAAGAATTTTTAAGAGAATGAAATGTTGAGTATAGAGTTCGCGACGAAGGGTTGAAAAACATGAAGAATTGCCAGTTATATTTACACAGCATGGTCTTGCCAATTTGTCTTTTCATTGGCTGACTTTTTCTACAATTCTACACACAAAAAATGAGAAAGAAAAAACACAAACCTGAAGAAATTTATGTAACCACAGTTTCGCACATGCTATAAACTATGATGTAGACTAAAGCTACAAATTCAAAGTTAGCCAAAATTGAAAATATTGACACTTTACTTTCATTGTTGACGATTAAGCATAAAAGAAAGAAAATCAAAGTTTGAAATATATATAAATATTTATGTAACCACAGTAAGGCATATGTTAAAAACCGTGTAGACGAGTTATAAAATTAAGAATACCAAGAATTAAAAATAAATAAATAAATGTAAAGTAAAGTAAAATTAATAAACCACTACTGAAATATTAATCACGAATAAAATTGGTTTTTAAAATTCACGTTTTCCTTTCTAATCACGCGAAAATGTGACGTCTTACGAGTAAACACATTTTAATTTACTTCCATTTGGAATTGACAATTTACTTAATGGCATCATAACAACAAGCACTTCGTTTTTTTTAGTTTTTTTTTCCATTCACTGGGTTATGTTGTGTTCGAAATGTTATTGATTGCCACGAGAAAAAGTCGCTGTTGTTGTTGTTGCTGCTGCTGGTGTTGGTATTACTTAAATAAAAATATAGAAGGAAAAAATTCAATTTTGCGGACGCAGAAAAAAAAGGAAATCTTGAAGGAATTTGGATAAACTTCATTACAACGTGAAACGGCTGTCTGTCTCCAAAAAAATACACTATGGGAAACGATGAATTCAGAGCCTAATAGTGTTTTGAATCGTGACACCGTCAGCTGTTGACTTCAAACGAGTTCAACACAATGGCCTTCATTTTGCAGCTAATTGTATAGGACGTCTGCCAATACCATTGGCAAGCGCCATTCACCAAGAAAGAACGGTGGTGTCTTAAACAGCTCTACTGAGTCCACGGAATGAGGAACAAATGGTTCATTTGGTGCATTGCTCCAGAAATCATTTGCTTTTGTTTACGGGTCTCGAGTCTTTTCAAAGTCTTCCATCAAAGTGAGAAAGAAATTAAATTGTTTTTTTTTATCGTCATTGAATTTACAGAGGTCGTTCCAGTTTCCACTACCATTTTGCAATGTCTCAGAATTAGAAACCGTAAATCAATTCCTTAAGGGGAAGTGAAAAGAACAACTTAGGGGCACCCAAAGGCGTTGAGTGAAATGCCAAGAGTCCATGAAGATGGAAGTGTTAACTGCTGTAATCCTAAAATCGGTCAACAGCTCGGTCATTTCGACACTTTAACATCCTCGTAAAGACAGTAGAATCAACACTGATCCCTAATGAATAACAGACAGTTAAACGCACTATCTCATAAACGGACGAAAATAAACCAACTAATCTCAAGGGTGGTTGGTCCAATATTGTACACCTACGCTTAAAGCATTTTCTTGTATTTACAAAGCCTAGTGTTGTTAAATACACATTTCAGTATCAGCTTTATTAAAAGTTCAAAACTGCTGGTGATTTGAATTGAAATTTTCCATTTTGTACAAACATTTCAGCAGTTCAACATCCACATAAAGACGATAGAATCATCACTGATCCCTAATGAATAACAAACAGTGAATGGCACTAATAAAAGAAAGAAAATTAGCCAACTAATCCTATGGGTTTAGGTATAGTGTAGGTTGTTTAACACTGTATGCCTACTACAATACTCTTAAATACAATGTTTTAATACAATTTTTTCTTATGTTTATGTACGCTACTGTTGCTAAATCTAATTGTTATAAAATACAAAGATCCTCCTGCTCGTCCTCCTCTTCACCAGTTATGTTTCTATAGAAACAACCGAAACAAAACGAAACGACATTAAAAATAAATACTCTAACTGTAACAAATATTGAGTTGAATGAATAAATAACTGCAAAGAATATTGCGACAGCAATATGAGTTAAATGAATAAATCTCTGTAACGACATGAGATATGACAGATAACATGAGCAATATGGCAGCAGTAAACAACTTTCCCGTCATTTTTGATGGGCTATTTACTAGTCCAATATAAACTAACTTTACGATAAAAGTTCAGTTGTACGTGAATAAAAAATTGAACGGCTTCGAACAGCGTAATAGTGAGCCACACTTTTTTCAAAACAACAACTGTTTTTCAGTATTGTTTCTAGCCTGTTACTTCACCGCTTCCTGGAAATTCCAGAAAATGGCAGCATACTATAGAGAATCACCTTGTTGTTCAGTATGGTAACCTACGGGGTTACTCCTAAGAAAAACGGCTTATCTGAACAATTTCAAAAATGTGGCTTACCATTATGCTACCAGAAGCTTTTCAATTTATCTTTCTTGGTAACATTTAACCTTAAATATCTTTATAAAGACAAGAAGATCAACAATAATACGTAATGAATAGGAAAACAGCTAACAGCACCACCGTGTTAAATAACGATAAATCCCAATATTTCATAGGTGGTTGTCCAATATTGTATACATATTTTTAAAAATCAAGCTCTAGACTGTATATAATATTTTCTTGTACTTGCGTAGACTACTGTTATCAAATACATATTCTAAGATAAAAGTTTGATAAAAACTCAACCTTTTTGATGATGTAAAATTAGCTTTTAAAAATTTAAGTCGAAATGTATTCAAATATTGCTAGCAATCTTAAAGTTAGCTTAATCTAAAATAAAGTTCAATATTTAATGAACTATTGTGATAAAGTTTACAACTTTGAATGTTTTCAAGTGCCGGTAGTAAATTTAAACAACGAGTTTCTTAGTTGCTCAATAAAATTGAGAAATTGTACATTATAAAAGAGTGGTCTCGGTACAAGATTGTGTACATTCAAAATTTCAAAATTGTCAGTAAACTTTTTGCGCAAGTTAAATTGCCCAGTTCTAAAGTAAGTAATGTTTAAAGAAGAAACTTATTAATTAGACTGTTTAAAAAGGAGTTATGAAATGATAAGCTATACAAACGTTCTCAAGTTAAAACCCTTGTAGCACTCGAGTCGAAATGAGTGTCCAGTTAATTTAATTGTTGACGATTAAGCTTAGCGTGGAGTGCAAAACCGACTCGTTTCTTTGTTCCGTAATACCACACACACCACCACTAACAAAACGTACGATAACAACACGTCGTAAATGATAAAGAACATTTACAGCATTCGGGTGGCTTTCTACTCTCCTCATAAATGTCTCGTTGGGAAAGAAAAACTTTGCCATTAAACTTGGCAGTTTGGTAATGAGAATAGTCACCTAGTACTCGCATCAAGTGCGAGACAAGGGTTTGTGGGCTTTCGTTTTGTTTCGGGCTCTTTCCCTTTTTTTTCCTCCCTAGCAATCCGAGGAGTATTAAGAGGGCTATGGGGAAAGTCCTGAAAGGAGGACTTTGCAATGCACGTAGCTAGTGCTGGCAGCAGTTCTGGCGTCAGCTGTCAGCTGCAAGATCTCCCCTCGAACCCAAATGCCTTTCTTGGAGACTGAACACGCTCTCGGTAATTGCACAGATATGCGTGCTTTAATTAAGCAGAAAACAATTGGACAGACTGGCAGCGTTACAGAACGAGAGGCATATTTCTCACGCGCCACCGATCCGAAGAAGTCTGTTTTCGCTTACTGACTTTCTTATTAAGCCAACTGTGAAAGAGCGACTAGCATTTAATGCCGTTATTCTTTTAATCTAGTTATCATGCAAACGACGCACTGAGCTACTTGAGCTGACGTAGCGTTTTGTCAACACGTCACGTTTTCAACTATTTTCAAAGGTTTCAACTTTCTTCTTTTTCCTTTGTTTTTCCTCTACCCTCCAAATCGTGTCGTTGTTTGCTGCTGCTGCTGTTACTGCTGTTGTTCTTTCGCTTCATTTCACGTCAGGGACAAGAGACATTCCGACTGAATCGACACAACGTTACTTGTGTGGAAACTTAATTGAGTGTGATGGGTGGTTAGAACGTGTTCAATTTTCGTGAATAATATTTTCCGTGAGGTTGCGGTACCCCAGATAAGGAAGACAATCGTGGGGGCTTCCTTCGAACGTCATTGGATAGAAGCGATTTTAATTAAACGCCTCATCAGACTTTTCCTCGCTCATGAACTGCCATTCATCCTTACGCCAATTTTTGCAATTTTGATCAAACAAAATTCCAAACTTATATCACGTTTATAAAGTAAAAAATATATGCTAACTCTTTGTTCTTGTCAAACTAGTTTCGAAAAAAAAAAGTGTTTTATATAAATAAAATTGTGCCTTAATTTTAATTAAAACCTTAAACACTTGTTCCGCAATGTCATTCATAAATGATATGCAATTTTTATACCTAGGATCAAACAAAAAACTTTTCTAATTTCTTAAATACAATATTTCAAAAACTTTATCGAATCATGATTCGAGCGAACTTGATCACATTTAAAGGCCTCTTGACATACAATTTTTGTTGTGTATATTGAGTATCTGTGACATCAGCTTCTTGCCTAACTATAGACTGGTTGGCAAAAAACCGGTCACAATTAATTACAAATTGATGAACTTGACCGACCAAAAATTGAGTGTGATAGAAAGCCTTTAGAAAAAATACAAAAATGAATCTACATTAATAAAATTCTTTTCATGTCTGTCTGTGTCATTGTGCGTGAATGACGCAACCACAACTAAACCGATTTTGCGAAATTTGGTACCTAGATTGAGGTACTCTACATTTAGACCTACATTTGTGAATTCTTCTTTATGTTGTCACTAGTGTGTTGGTAACGATCGGAGTTGATGAACTATCAATCAAACATCACTCTTAACTCATTATATACCCGTTTGTAGGTTCAAATTTTATTAGTTTAGTTAGAAATAAATTATAAGAGTTAGACAAAATTTTGAATAAGAAAAGATAAAGTTTACAATTGAAGGGCTCGGGGCAACATTGTGATGAGTCACACTTTTCAAATTTTTTGGGAGTTATCTAATGAAAATTTCCATAGCATCCCATACTTAGCAGCAAGGTAATTCTTTAAATCATGCTACCATTTCTGAAAAATCTAGAAAGTAGTACCTAGCTAGAAACAGTTCTGAGAAAAAGTTAATGTAAAAACAATGTCATTTTTGTAATATATGTGGCTTATCACTGTGTTGTCCGACGCTCTCAATTGTAGAAAATGTGCATCACAATTTCAGCGAAAATCACGAACGTGAGATACAACGGGTCGTAAATTTAGAGGGACTTTACAATTGTATTATCGTAACTTACAAATACACAAGTACTTTGCAAATTCACAAATACATTTACGAATTCCGAAAGTTTACTTTGTAAAGCACAGTTTTCTTAGTATTAAATAAAAATAAACACAGAATTCACCCTTTTTGTGCTGTGCAGTAGCTATAAATAAAATATATGATTTATATTGAAATAATTTAGTATACATTATTCTAAAACGTTTCTAAAACATACAAAAAAGATCAGAAACTGAAACCAGTCTGCATAAATGTTGAATTCGTTGTGGAACAAACTGAAGTGTTATTTTTTTTTCATTGAAAGTTTAAGCCTTAGGCCAAACTTTATTTGAATAAAACGAAACAAAAAAAAAAATAGGTAAACGTTTCCAATGTAAAAGTTTAGACCCATTTTTTGTTGCTTCACAATTTATGTTCCCTTCAAGTCAAAATGGTAAAATTATTCAAACATGTACTAGAAAATGGAGAAAGTACTCTTCTCAATTTTAATTAGACATTAAACTTCGTGAGATACTCCTCAGATTGAACTGCCAGGTTTGTTTTTTTTTTTATTTTACTTGATATGTTAAATTTTTTAGGCTTTAGCATAAAATAAAAAAAAAAACTATCCTTAACCCATCTCGGTATAAAAATCTTCACACCCACTTTTGTTTTTGCAAAATTTATGTTCCATCACATAAAACTGACAGGATTATTCCAAGACGTGCAAAGAAGTGGAAAAAAGGAACTTCTTTGCTTCATAACCTAAGAAACTTTTTATTTACACTCGAGAGAGTGGAAGTAAAAACTTGCCCTAACGCCAAATCCCAGCACTAAATGACAGCAGTCTGAAGCCTTTGGAAATTCAACTGGTACAAATTTTTTACATTTTCCCCTCCCCCCAACCCCTTCTTTTTTTATATATATATTTATTCTTTTCTCTTTTCTTTCAACGATTGCTTCCTTCTCTTCATATCGCAGTTTGAGGACGGGTTCAGGCCAAAAAAACTGTAATCTGGAAGAAAATCTTTCCTAGGTCTTGGTGAAAAGGTCCTAAAGGATTCCCAGATGGAGTTTAACGGGAAACTAGAGCTCTTCGCCGAATCTCGAGGGACAGATATACGCTGAAGTTGGCGGATTTTATGACGCAACTTGATGAATCATATATAGCCTAGTGTGAAGAGCATTTTCCCTATAACGACTACGTTGGGAGAAAGAATAATGAAGGATTGAAGCATGCAGGAATCGATTCAATTATGTGATCACGTTTATTAGCGTTAGCCTCTTCGCCCAAGCTTTTCGATAGTCCCTCGTAGAGTGTAGTAAATAATTAAAACAAGTGGAGTGGATTGAGCTGGATTTATTCTACCCACCTGACCGAAAAGGTGAGGATCACTAATGATTTTTTGGGGGGTTGTCTTTCTTGCCAACGATCGATAAAGTTCTTAAGGAATGCTATTCCAAGTTTTCTAGATAAGCAAAATTCCATCTGACCCTGACATTTCAACAAGTACACCACTCACTCGCACATTTTTATGACGAGACCTGTCATAAATACCCTTTCAATTGTTTTGCATGTCAATCTTATGGAGAGAAAGAAAGAAAAATACACGTTTAATGCTTCGAAAAGAATCACCCAGAACTATCTATGGAATTTCATAAAAGTAGTTTACATGAAAATGAATATAATGAAACTAGAAATATTCCCGTCAATAATGGCGGGAAATGTTTCTCCATCACGCTTTTCATTGCTATTAAAACCTTGAGTTTAATTCATCACGCATTACATTTATGAATTGCAGATTCCCAACGGAATGTCAGAAATATTCTGATGCACTTTAGGATTCTTTTTTATATTCAACTTTGTGTACTGTCGCCTACAATGAAACTAGAGTGATCCAGCACTGACACTGTTGCATTGTTGAGTTTTAGTTGTTAATTAATTATCCTTAGTTACTGTGGTTACTCCTCATTGTCTACAGTTGCTAGACAATGACGAGTAATCATCATCATTCATTTCATTAGTTACTGGTTATTTTCGTGTTGGTATGATAACATTTATCACAAATATATACTGCATTTATAGTGAGCTATTCACCATCACGGAAATACTTGTTGCAATTTAAATTTACAATCACGTTATGGTAAACCCATCATGCATTTAGTTAATAATGTTCATATTAACGACCTAGAATATGACTCCTCAATAATGACGAAACGAATTCTAGAAACATTCTGATGCTCTCTGATTTAGAATTCTTTGAACTCATTCACGTTGTTATAATTGGAATATAATTGTTATAGAACATAAAACAACGTAAAATTTAATTATCTTTAATTAACCCTATTTGGTAAACTTTGAATTGACCAAATGTAATGGATAATAGTAAAGTATTGTACGAAATGCTACCCAAAAGTTCCAGAACTTTGACAATAAAAACACTTTCTTGACGTAACTTCCTCGTTAACTTCAAAGTACTCGCCATTGATATATATAAACAGCGATTTTAGAGTATTTCCCATAATCACATGCATCCCTGGAAGTCGTTAAGTGTGAGGGTGTCGATTACCTTTTGCGATTTTGACTCATTTCAGCAGTATCAAAATGACGCTCTTTCAGTCGTAATTCCATTTTAGGAAACAGAAAAAAAAGTCGCATGGAGCGAGGTCAGGAGAATAAGGGGAGGAAGGGGGGGAAGGAATGAAAAATCATAGAAAGTCAGGAATTATGTGGAACAACGAGTGATGTGTGTTGTCATGGTGGAGAAACCAATAATTGTTCTTCCATAGTAAATTGCAGTATCACTAACGCATAGCCTCATAGAAACGCTTATAACTTAAAAGTGGGTCCTCTCAGCTTCACAATTTTGGGGAAGCTTATTTACAAAGGATACTGCTAATCACGCCTAGCAGCGAAAAGATCTACTACAATTTGTTCATGTGTGCTAACCGAAGTTCAGCAACTTGTGGGTAGCACCTCGTATGATATTCGTTGCGTGTGTTTAAGTGAACTACAAAATTGAAATAAACGATGATCCGCGTGTTTCCATTCCTCAGGTCCTGTAAGAATGTAAGTTTAGTGTATACTAACTATAAATACATATTTTAATGTGTACAAATGTATACTCAACTACTATGGTTGTGATTTAAGTTAACTCTTACGTTAACTCTTTTCATTACAAAATAATGTAAGTCCTCACAAATGCCGAAACAACCGTGGAACTTATATTAAAAACTTATTGTAAAATAATATTGTACAAAATTTCTTTAATAAAACTACTTCATAAATTGTAAGTGAAAAACATACAACAAAAGCAAAAAGTTAACATTAATAAGCATAAAAATCAATAGAATAATTTTTCAAATCATTTAAAACTTAGTCCGTTTTAAACAGACGATTTAACTTATTTCTCTCTATACTATACTAATAGATTAGTGATCAGTAAGTTGAACTTGACTTTATGTTATACGGGCCCAATGCCAATGGAAATGGTTTTCGAGGACTGAACTTTTATCACAGAAGATGCGTATCAAATTTATGCCAAGGGTTTTGTGGGTACTTTGGAAAATCCATTGTCAACGGTTTTATTAGGACACTGAACGTTAAAACTTTTTATAGAACTCGGTCACCGTCCCTATTTTTTTTCATAGCCGTCAACGTCCTATCTACATTATCGTAAAGAAACACTTAGATGCTGAATAATATTTAGAAAACCTCCGACATAAAAATGACAAAAAATACACCAAAGAAAAAATCCCTGTAAAAGTCCCCTTTTTTTGTTAAGTTTTATGCAAAAAGCGGGTAATCTCCACAGAATTCAAATTAAAGTAAGTGAAGGGACTCGTTGAGCTGACTCTGGCTTTTCACTTAGCATCATAAAAAGAAAGTTCATTACGTTTCTTTTCGTTTCATTCTAACATTGCCTTAGGCCACGTCTAGGACTTTTCCATTCATTACACAGTAATGCTGTCACGCCATTAACCGAAAAGTAGAGCGAATCACAGCAAGGTAGTAATAGAGCATTACACCTGTCAACGGGAGGTCTTCTAGCTCCAATCATTTGGCCCAACTAGGCACGAAGGGAGTAGTAGAGAATAAAGAAACGTGGCACGGGATAAACCCAATTTACGATTTCAAAGCTCGCAATTATTATTCTTCTCTTCACTGAATGAGAGATTGTAAAGGAAAGGGTCTTTTTCTTTACTTCAACTCCCTACCTGTGATGTCTTGAAAAGAAAGGTAAAGAAAACCGGAAGGTGGACGAAAAGCTGCTTTGTTCTGAATGAAAAGATGTTTTCGACGGATTAGAAACTTTACTGAGTGGACATAAAGTTATAAAAAAATGCTGTAACAAAAAATGCAGTTTTACAAAAAATGATGTAACGGCTAAACAACTGCATAAAAAGTGTACACAAAGTTTACACGTTCTAGCACAAAAAGAAACAAAATATAATACTTCAGCTATGTGACCTTGTCTTAAAGCAACTTACTTTATTATACATACAATACTAGTTATATGCCCGTCAATAATGACGTGTGCTAGAATTGAAGGCTTGCATAGTTGCATGTAACAATTCATAGTTTTGAATAAATGGCAAAAGAAGTATTCAGCAACATACTGATCGTCATATATAGGTGACCAATTTTGAAGTGATATACCTGTATGTATGTTTTAGGTAGGTATTAGTTTGTTCATGGTGGCACTAGCTAAGCCCATATATGAAGCACGGTTTTCCATAATAATCTCAATATTGGATTATTGTAACATACAACGTTATTCTGGGCAAGCCTTCAATTGTTGTAACCCTCATTGTTGTGTTTGTATTATTTATTAGTAACCGGTTACTGAAAACCAACAACCAACACACACAAGCAGAGATGAAATCTTTAAAAAAATAACTTATAATAAATTAATTACAGTATTTACTTAATTTTCAGACTACGTTTCTGCTAACATTTACTATTGTTGTTAACAAAAACCGGTTGAAAAGTTCTCGATTTATGCGAGTTCCTTGTAAACGATCTTTCTAATATTCATAAAGAGAAAGCCTCTCAGATTTTCGTTATATGCGAAAAAGTTTGATTATGTGAGACTATATAATGCTAGTAAGAGTAATTAAACTAAGTTTTATGTCACTTCATGAGACTTTAGATACACTTATTGTACGTGATTTTCTTTATGTCTAGAATTTATGTTTGCGGGAAACGTAATCCTTGCATAAATCGAGAATATCTTGTACATTTACATAGTAACTATAATGTTGGTAAATCCATAGACAATTTAATCAATATTGAAAAATCGGCTTTAGAATGACATGTGTCAATGAGATTATTCGCTAAAAGCACGTGCATGCACTCAAGATACTAATCATAAAATAATTAATTAAACATTGACATAATAATTGTTTTAATTAACAAGAAAATGTTGCGATTTTACTGTTGTTTATTGAACTGTCACAAAATCTGAAACGTTCTGTGTATGTGCTAATTCGTTTTAAATCGTTTTTATTGTTTTGGCTCAACGTTTGACATAGATATCAGAAAAGTGCTTTATAAGTGTTCTCTCGAAAAGAGTGCGTGGTTTGGTCTGAAACCATTTTTATTCCGAGCAGTCAGTCTCATTGCAAAACATTATGGTGATTAAATTGGGTTGCTATTCCAAAAGGTAGTAGTAGTGAGGTCCCGATAGTAAATTGCCTCGCTCACGAATTTTAACTTGGACCACTTTAGGGTTCGGCACCTTAAACTGAGGATAATTGCCTAATTAGGGTAATCTGTCCAATAAGTTCTCCGTTCGATTTCTGATTTAAAGCGCCGTCGGTTCTTTGGACGGCAGCCAAATGGTCCCACAACAAAAGGTGAAAGATCAATAAATCGAAAAGAAACCAATTAAATACCCTGTTTGTTCAACGCCAAATTACTGCTATTGCTCCAAGATTGCAGATGGAAATGGTCGCCATCATAAAGGGCGTTCTATTATTCCAATGTCTGCTCCCTAGCTGGCCGATGGCCAATACAAGGCAGTCGTCAATTGCCATTCGAAACATGCATTTATCAATCAGTCAGCGACTACAAGCTAGTAACAGCCCCATAATAGAAAATCGATGACGTATGAAACAGAGGGGGGGAAATATAGACCACAGACTTTCCGATGAATAATCTACAGTTGTCATTAGGTCACAAAGACTTATCATTTATAACTCGTTCAATCATTCAGAATTGAATTTTTTTTTTTAGAAAATATTCTGCAATAACTTTGCATAATGCATTCAAAAGTTTGTTTCATTCTTCGTGTATTATAAAATATACAAGGTTCCGAATTTGCCTCCCACTCGTGCCGTGTAGATTCAGTTTGGAGTTTGGCATCACGAGGACAGGTTTTCTCGAGGTTCTTTCGTTTCCTCTGGCTTCATAAAATGCTATTTTGTTTTTCTCATCCTCATTTCATCATCATTCCTGTACTTTCCTATTTAATAAAGTCTGCGGGTCAAATGACACAGCCGTACGGCCAATCGGTACCATCTTACCTATCGCTTCATATTAATAAAACACTTTTGTTTAAACATACGTTTAGTATATGTTCTTTGGATATGTTTTGAGAATATCTTCAAAAAATTCATTTTCAATATCAATACATTTTCAAGCTTTTCAATGGACCTCACCTCATCATCATTCTCACTCATTCTTATCATTCCAAACTTTTTAATGCACTTTTAAGCTAATTAACAGCAGGCCACAAAATTTTTTAATCGTAAGTCGTTCAATCATTCAAAACTGAACATCTACTTTGGTATAAGTACAATGAATTTGCATAATGCATCAAACTTTTTATTTATTTTCGAGCATTTCGAAGTGTTTACAGTATTTTCCACCGTTTCAGGTAAAAGACAAATTCCTTTTGTTTAGAAACACAAAATCTTTAAGTCTTACGACATGTTTCAAGGTTGTTTTTTTTTCTCGTTCTTTTTACAAGAAAACATTAACATTTCAACCAAACATCATTTTAATATTTTTTATACACTACTCACAAAAATTAGAGGATATTTCAAAATAGTATAAAAAATTTAAAATATCCCGTAATTTTTGTGAGCAGTGTATATTGTTCACAATTGTGTTAATTATTAATGTTGGCTACTGAGCACTTCTTATTTTATTTATCATTCATTACCAATGTGTAACCGGTGCTATACCGCGTATACACTCAAATTTTATTTTGCTTGTTGTCAATGAGAAAACGGACAATTAAGAAAAAATGAGAGAGAGAGAGAGACACACACTTGCCCCTCCCTTTTTCATTTAATAACGGATTAACGAACATCCGAAATTATTGAGTTAGAATCCATATTCATCACAATTTCTTTATATTTTCCAATTTCAAAAGTTTCGGGCATCAACCGTTATATCTGTCATGGTGTACTATTTCGATATTATTTCACTTTATGTCATGTTAACTAAACAAATGTATCTGTACAAATTAGATGTGTAATAAAAGCAGATGTAAAGAAAGTATGAAAATCTTGCATCAAAATAAGACATAAGTGACTACATTATTTTATGCCTGAAAAAGCCTATATCGCTAAATAGGATTTATTCTTCTTATTCAAACCTATCTGCATGTACAAGCGTTCAATGATTTGTTAAGTCCCTGTTTTGCCGTCTGTGGGTTTAGATCCAGTAACCTATGGCACACAGGGAATGTGATATCTTCACCACTAGAACCGACACTTGGCTAAATGCCAGGCCCTGGGCTGGCTTTTTATTAGGCTTAACAAGTTTCGTCTCCAGTTTCAGTTGACTTTTATAAGCATAAAAGCATAAAGTAACAAAACTAATAACAGTGAATTTTCCGTCTGGCGCCCTAAACATGTCAGATTAATAAACGACCAACTAACATGTTATATCTTCGTTGTTTCACTTAAGCCACATAAGTTGTAATGGCATAGTTTATATGGTATTTTTTTTTTATATCATAACAATTAAATACGGTGCGTGTGACTAGATTCTCGAATATACGAAGGTGTAATGGGAATGATTTAGTGTAATATAAATCTAAAAAAACAGATGTAGTACGGTATTGCCAAAAGTAGAATCAATTACGTCATCATCGTGATACTCCGTCTCATCGAGGAGACGAGTTATGAGCCTCTGGATTTTGCTAATCATTAAACAAGTTTTAATGAAAACTGTTCCCCCGAGTATATAACAAAATGATGATGAAAGTTATAGGATGGATTAAACTTCAACAATGAGTGAAGAAAATATGACATCACTTTCGTTTATTAGCTAATAAACAAAAATTCCTCTCACCGAAATGAAATTTTACACATTCCGGATGAAACTTATTACTTACAAAAGGGAACAAAAAATTAAATACATTAAACAACGTATAACGAAAAGAAAACGATTTGCTAGAAAATTTGAAAAAAAAAACATTTTTTTCACACCAGGATTAATTAAAGTGCGACTATAGAACACACCAAAAAATGATTCAATATGGGGGCATTTTAAGCTGCTTTTCATGCCAAGCAGAAATGTTTAATGAGGCACAGTAAAAATTTGACGTCGCATCCATTCAAGTTAAAACTTAATCCCCATTTACAGAATCCGTTTAGAATTAGCGGTAGCCCGAGGGCCTACACGAAAAGCTACTTCAGCCGAAACCAATTCGTGACGAACCTTGTGGCACATAAAGAAGAGAGAACCAACCAAAAAAAAAAATATATATATGAAAAAGAAAGCCAAAAAGGGGCGAAAAAATAAAACAGGGTTTCATTTTTCGGAGAGATCCCACCCTTCTCTTTGACTCTGGGATCAATGAAATCAATCATCTTGCTCTCAGAGTGCACAAAGAAGTGGGTCTATTTTTCTGTGGCACGGACAGAAAAGGCGGGTCATTGCGAAAAGCTTGAAATCAGAGTCGCTAATTATTCATGGGTCACGTACGACTTTCCAATCCACAAGAGCACTTTGCTAAAGGTGAAGTTGCCTAGTCTGAAAGTGCTTAATGTTCACTTTTCTTCACCCACTCTCACACCAGCTGTTATTTCATATTTATGAACCCGATTTTCAAGACTTTTCTCCAAAAAAGTCTTTGGCAGAAAGATCTAGTTTAGCACAATTCGACTCCCTGTCTCACCATAGGTTGAAAGTTTTCTTCTTTTTTCTATCTCTCTATTCCTTCTGTCATTATTTTTGGTCGATACTTGACATTAAAACATTTGCCAAAAGGCTTCACCACGGCACAAGACTTTTGGTAAACACACAAGACTCAAGAAAGAGGCTTGGCGCATTGCAAAAGTTTGTGGTCAGCGACTTTAAACAAAAGCAGTTTTTTTTTGTTTTATTTTTTTTTGGTTCTTCAATACCAAAGGCATGGTTCGCATGCGAATGCCAAGGCAAAGTCACTGACATGCTAAATGAGATTAAGCACATTTACAAAACTTGCACCGTTTTAAATCTAAAGTAAGATATTTGCTCAACCTCTCAACATTCTACACACAAAGTCGCGAGGACACAAAAAAGTTGCCAACTTTGCTAAAAACCTATTGTTTTACAACATTTGCAAATTCTAGCACTTTCTAGTTTATATTTGAATGACCTGAACTTTCTTCTTCTTTTTCTCGGTTGTGTTTCTTTTGTTTATACAACTTTTTTTTCATTAACATTAAACACAATTGTTTGCGTATCTCAACCGAGAGCTCACTTAAGACAAAGCTATTCTAGGAAAAGTGGGAAGGGAGTTTGTAATGTTTTGGGACAAATGCGATTACCCTAATGTAGCTGTCGGAAAGTAAGTCATGTATATTTCATGCAAATGTCCTTCTTGCAATTCTTTCCTTTCTCTAGTGCGCAATGTCTTTTGATGTTTTACAAGAAAATGTGTTCACTTGACAAATACAAGTAGCCTACTATTCGAAAAAAGTTCTTGAGAATAAAACTGGAAAATATCAAGTGCGGTATATCCTTTGCACTAGAATCTCAGGATCAATTGATGGAGAGCGGAATACGTCCAGCTTGAAATCATTAATCTCCATTACAAATAAGATATCAGAAACATGAATCTGGCAAACAAGACGTAAGGTGTCAGCATGGTGACAAAAAAATTTCTGTCTATTTGAAAAGAGAAGATGATAAAGAGAATGGGGAACAGCCACACCACAGATTCGCTATCAGTTTCATCGATTTATTTCCAGCATCAACTTTCATTCACTTGACATGTAAAAGAAAGTGTGGAACAGAGTTATTACGCCAAGTCGACGAAGGGCCCGTAAAGTCTGAATGAAACGACTTTTGTAGAAGATGAAAACGTGTCAGATGGCGAAGTAGGCGACCTCATTACCAATGCTGAGCACATGAGAACGTGCATGATTCATCATCCGACTCCTTTGGGATTTCAAAGATGATGTGCTGGGCGAAAGAAAAAAAAAGAACAAAAAAGATGAGGTTTTGCACCTATCTTTTGGATTCGCCTGTCTTTTTTCTTTCTTTAAATAAATATTCAGCTTGCACAAAAATTTCGTTTGTGCATTGTTCGCTAGTTTTTTTTATCTCCATCAGGAGTAACTGTACGTCGGATCGTTGGGACAAAAAAATCTACAACTTTTTACAAGTCAACACCATCAGATACCGAAATTGTTCCAAGTTTATAACATAGGGTAGTACTGCTTATTGGTTCAATTCCAATTCTTCTGACGGTTTATTTAGAATTGTTAAGGTGTTGGTGTTTGTCTTGAACATTAGTTGTTCATAGTAGTTGATGTCAACTACCGTTTACACTTTTGAACTAGTCTAACTACAGTCTGACTACAGTTTAACTACAGTCTTGGACTAGTTTACGCTTGACACAACCAATTAACGAGATTACGAAAATATTACCAAAAGAAAACAACGAAACATAAGATTTTGCACTTCCAGTTCCACAGTATATTTTAAATTTGTGGTTATTTTTTTTAAAGATGTGTCTTGAATTTTATTTGCCATATTTTACTATCAGAGGTCAATGTATTTTTGTTCGTTGATATACTTCACAACTTTACATCAATCAAAACCGTCTTATACAGAAAATTTCAAATACAAGATAGTAGTACTGTTTACCGATCGAATTCCAATTATTGTGACGTAACTTAAAAGTAATAAGTTGGTAATGTTTATTAAGCTTTGATTGGCTCGTTTTAAACCGTACCGAACAAAGACAATAAACTTCAATCTGCGAAAGGAATGATTTTACGTATAGTTTTTTTATAGAATTGCAGACTGTTCCGATCTGTTCACAGTGCCATGAAACTTGCTCTAATTGGTCCAGCAATATGATTCCTAATCTAAACCATGACTTTTTAGCCTCATTTCATGCATTAACTAAAAAACTGTAAAAACTGAATTAGTTCACCTTAGCTTAACATGATCCTATCATAGGTTCGTGATAGAGGCTGTCAAGTACCAAGTCTTGGAACTACATTAGTCACCGTACTTATCATGTACTCTTAATTGAAGGGCCTGGTGTAAATGAAAGTTAAGTATCGGTAACATCTTTATCAAAAATGACCTAGAAGCATTTTCGAATGTGTTAGGTGCAATTCTACCTTCCTGACGCAAAGGTTTGTGGAAAATAGAAACACATGTGCAAAATTGTTAGTGCAATAAGTATGTAGTACTCCCTAAACAGCAAGGCAAGTTCAGATCTTTAAACGTGCTTTCCTCGAAATTGTAATAATGATACTTAATCCCTTCTACTTCATTGGGAGTAACAATGTCTTTATCTTTGGGAGAAACCACAACGTTTCACAGTTCAACAGTCTCGGTTTCAATTTATTTATGTTTGTGTAACAGCATCAGATACAGTAAAGAAAATTTAACTTATAATGTAGGTACTGTTGCTCGATCGGATTCCACTTCTCGTGACGTATCATGTACAATTAATAAGCTGTTGTCGTTATTTGTCTTGAGCTTTAATTGTTCGTGAGAGTCAGTGTCAACTATGGAGTCTTGAAACTAGTTAATCATCGTTTACGCTTGACACGACCGATTAACGGTGTTAGTGGAATTCGGGATCTCTAAACCTATTGTGCTGCCGATATCGATCAACAATCAACCAAAGCTTCAATGACTCAGCACATTCTCACACTTTCCTACCAGTTACCGAAGTGTGTTTTTTGTATTCACACTGCGTCTATAGGCAACACTTGTCTTTATAGTTTCGTCCTACCATCTGCATACAAATGAACTATTTTTTTCTCTGCTTTTCTTGTTCATCTTCCACATTTCGATGAAAAAAACAAAAAACAAACTCTATTACCAAACAAATATACTAACTTCCCACCATCTCGGATTTTATAATTCCTTTCTGAGTTACTTTTTACGAGTGTTGCTGTTGTGGCCACCAAGGTGTTTTGATCATTAATTCGTAAAAGCCTTGCGTGATGTCTCGGTTTAACTAGCTTTCTAGTAACCTCTGGTTTTAGCTTGTGGAAATTAAAATTCTCAATTAAAACGGGCTTCTTGTTCCGTCTACAAAAGTCATTATAGAGACCCCCCACGGCACTAATAACGATGCCAAAGTAATTTATTTTTCTCAACTAAAAACCACTACGTAACATCTAAATTACTTTGTTATACTAAAAGGCAAGTTAGTGTACCGAGTAATAACTTTTCTCGTTCCTCCTTTTTTTGCTTTCTTCCTAAAAAAATAGATAATCCTATTAATAATGTTTCTGTATTAAAAATTTCATAGTTTGTTTCGAATTTGTCAACAACTTGCATATAATAACCAGAGGTAAAAATACGATTTATTATTACTCCAAGGACCATTAATTTTCGCAATACTACATTCAGTCGTGTTTCTAAGGTGTGCATTGAAATTGTAATCAAAGATGTTATATTAAAAAAATGATGATAAAAGTGTAGTACTAATCAAAATGTTCGACTTACTAAAACTCGTAAAAAAGTTCTTCAATTAACTATTGAAAAAGAATTTTATGTGGGTTCACGTCAGATCTTTATCAACTGCAGCAAGATTCTAGTAATTTCAGCAGAATGATTCCAAGAAAAAAAATAACACGCTGAAACAACAACATAAATAATGGTTACAAATGGGTTGTGAGGGTCCTTGGTAGAGTGGTCATTTTTTGTCCACTGAAAGAAAAAAATATCTCGAGGGCTTCTAGTGAAAAATTGGAAAGTCCTGTTGTAAATTTGTCAACAGCTTTCGTATACTAATTAGAAGCTTAAAAAACAGCATATACAGCTCAGCAGAGCAACAACTGAGTAACAAACAACTGAGAAAAGTCAAAGAGAAAGGAAATCATTAAGTATCATGATACCCAAACGATAAGATAACAAAATGTTCAATAAAAATTCAATGTTTCTTGATGTTATTGACTGGCAAATACGTGAATGCTTATGGTGTCAATTTGTTTAACAGTTGTTAAACAAATAATTAAGAAAAAAAACCTGAATTTTTGATAACCTCTTTTACGACCTCGTAATTACTGAAACAAAGACATGGAAATATATCTTTGGCAGAAATATGTTAAGTGTTGATTTGGATGGATCGGTTTTATACTCTCAACAATGAATGGCAGCTCACGTAATAAGATAGTACATTATACGTACGTAGTAGACTATATCTAAGAAAACTTTGTGTACAAGAATGTGTGGTGGCTTGAAATGGCTTAAAATGTACGTCTATCAAACATCAAACAATTTTCGAGGAACATTTAAAATCCTTTTTAAGACATACTCTTTATACACTAGCAAATAGCTTTCGACATATTAGTTTTTAATTAACAGTATATAGGTAGTGATACTCGATACACTAAGTCAAATCCATAGACACCTCATTTATCAAAATCTACCGAGTCATCTTTGTTTTTGTATGCACAATCTTTATTTACTGGCATAAAGCGTCCAGTTTTCCTTGATGCTATATAACCAGTGTCACTCGGTACTCTAATACAAATTCATAAACACTTCATTTATCAAAATTTATTGAGTAGTTTTGCTTTTATATTTAGAAACTCACAACTTTTTATATTAGTGAAGCTAATATAAAAAGTATAAAAACGGACCCTTCGTGTGACAGAATCTCAAAATTGACTGGACATTGATCCGTATAAATTTAATACGACAAAATGTTCCACAACTCCATCCTATGTACAAAATTTCAGCTATCTAGGTCGTTGGAAACCTACCACAATGTTGAACCTTTTCAACTTTAAAGTATAAGTTAAACAAATAATAGAAAAAAACCTCGGTTTTTAGTATAATGTTTTAATCTAGCTTGATACTGTGTTTTTGTTTATAAAACAGATTTTAAAAATAACTTATCTGAAACAAACACGTGGAAAACAAATTTTTTGTTGATTTGTGTTTATTCCAACAAATTCACAACAATGAATAATTGCTCAGATAAACTGTATGTAGTATATTATATACAGTAAGTATATAACTTACTGTATACTGTATAAGCTATAAGTAATATATATGTATGCATGTATGTTTATTTATAGCAATGCCTAATTAGACTTAACAATGCTTGAATCAATTATGTTGTTGTGAGCTTCAGTAATACTTCGTGAAAAAAACTTCACCTTCATGCGACATTTTTTCAAAATTGACACGACATTGATCCGTCAAAATTTAATAGAATTAAAACGTACCACGAACTGTGTCTACAATTCAAATTTTAGCTTTCTGTGATATCGGAAAGTTGGTCAAAATAAACCACAAAGATGTTGAAAAGCACACCTCCCACTCAACACACACAAACACAAAACGGACAAGTCAAATAAAATAATGTAAAAAAGGCTGTAAAGTTATAAAAATCTGTTATTTGTTAATGCAAAATAAAAACTCACTTTTCCAAATGTTCAACTTAAAAAAATTCTCAACAAAAGTTCTTCCCTCAACTATTAAACAAGACTTTTATGGCGATCTACGTCAGATGTTCATCAAACGCAGAAATACGCCAGTAGATTCAGCAGAATGTTTCTAAAGAAAAGAAAAAAAAGCTAGGACACCACTACATAAGCTGTGGTTACAAATGGGTTGTGTGGGTCCTTGGAAAGTGATCATCTTTTACGCCCATTGTAAGAAGAAGAAAGATCTCGAGGGCTCCTAGTGGAAAAGAGGAAGAAGGTATTCAAGTCCCACGTGTCGTCGCAACAAGACCTTGGCACACGATCTGTCCAGAGCTATTTCCAACTTCTTTTTCTTCATTCTCTCTTTGCCTTCTCCAATTCTTCCATCACCACCACAACTACTACTACTACTGCTGGTGAAAGTTGGAACACAGAAAGCTGTTTCTTAGCCAACCAGCTGGTGGAAGAAGAAGAAGCCCTCTCAGAACACCCGAGTGGTGTAGTAGTGCAAGGGTGGCCTTAAAACGTGGGCGTAAGATATAAACGATGCCGCGTGACTTCGCGGTTCTGGGGTGACATGTACGTGATTTATATACCATCGTCTTTATTCCCAAAGAAGCCCCACGAAGAATGAATTTCTGCCACCATATTTTTTTTCTCCATTTTTTGCTTTAGCCCCTCTCTTGTGCGCGTTGGAATGGAGGAAGAAAAAGGTTTTTTTATGATGATGGCAATTTTATGAGTGAGATGGTTTTTAATGAATTCTTGAATTTTTTTTACAACTACTTATTTTTCTTTCCTTTTTTGAGAAAGCAAAAAGTAAAAAAAAAGAATATTCTTATATGCCTTGCTTTTTTTTTTATAACTAACCACTACCTGTTCACGACTCTAGTTATAAACGCTTAATAACGTTCCACTAACACCATATTAAAATTACTGAGAAACCAGATTTAAATGCAGTTCATAAAACGCGACGCGTGTAGTTTTACAATGCACACATTAACATTTTTTAGAACTTGAAACAAACTCTGTGTATCATAAATAATTAAATACACATTTTTGTGACACGGCTTTCACTATATCACCTTTTTTTTCCAACATGAGTGTAACACGACATTAGAAGCACAGTTGTGTTAAAATAACAAATTCATGTGTTAATATTAAGAATCATCGCAATATCAATGTACATAAGGATATTTATTGTATGTCACCACTATAAAATCAATATTTTCATACAATTATCATATACTTATTTTAAACGATATTCGTAATTTTATATATTCTATAAGTATCATGTAGTTATGGTTTTAAATGTATAATATAAACTAAAGCCAATTCAAATCTTTTCAATCAAATTCATCGATTCCAACTGACGTCATACATACGTCCGGGCGGGTTTTCGTGCTTTCCATCAAACAACGAAACAACAACAGCACTGAAACGCTCCCGAATGTGTGTATGACGTCAGAAACAGAAAAACAGAATTTGTTTTTTACCATCTAAGTAGTCATAATTTCGTTATTATCTACTATAAACGTGATCAAATGTTGATCTTCCCCGTCACTTTTTGACGGGTCACTTTCCAATATACTATAGTCATAATATGTGACACTTAACTTCAAAAAACTGAGTTTCAAATGTGCCTTGTTATTTCGTCTACTTACTCGCACTTAATTTTTGGAACATTAAACCCACGTGAATGAGTGTAATTAGTTTTATAAAGCTGAATTTTAAGTTAATGTATTAAATTTCAAATTACAGCAATTCAACTTAATGTATTAATGAGCATTCTAAGTGATTCAAAATGCTGGCAAAGTTGACACTAAATTTGCATTTTTTCCCCTAGAAATAAACAATAACCACGTTTTCTTCACTTTTAGAATTAAATGTTTTTGTTTTTTGTTTTAAGTAACATTTGTTTTAGAAAATTGTCTGAAATTTTTTTCTTTGTCTTAAACATTTATCTTAAAAACTGAAAAACTAAATATAAGAGAAATCTTCTTAAGAGGAAAAACATCTTAAACAGATAGATTTTAAATATTGTACTCTAAAAGGAAGAAACAAGTTTCACACGTAAGAAAACCATCTCAAGTGAGTTCTTCTTATACATATTTTAACACTTCAGGTAGCTACGTGTGACAGCTACACACTTAACAGAGGTGCTTTGCGCAGGTGACACAACTGCCAGTTGCACTTCCAAATATATACACTTATCTAAATGTGAACTCCTTTGACATTTAGTGTAGAAGGAAACCATTATGAATCCAGAAACTTAAGCACGAATGTATATCAAATCAGCATTCGATACGGTTTATAAAAATTGAAGAGCTTCGGGTAATATAATGATAAGCCACGTTTTAAAATTCTTTTTAGAAAAGCTGGTTTCTTGGTAAAAAAAAACTCCGTAGAGTACCATACTGAGCTAATTCTCAAGCTAATTCTCTATATTATGTTGCCATTTTTTAGAAAATCCAGGAATTGGACAATCGGAATTAGACAAAGGAAAGTAACAATCTGAAAACGGTACTGAGGGACAGTTTCATGTGAATGTCATTTTTTAAAAATAACAAATGGCTTATGATTATAGTGCTCGGAGTCCGGAATCAAATCTTCAAGTTTACATAAAAAAAAAACAATCGTTTACCCAATACTAGTACAGTCAATTGTCTTATAACGAATTACTTTTATAACAAAACTTTACACGTCAAGCGATTTCAAAAGTGAAATTGGTCTTTATTACAAGGTGTTCCAAAAGTTTTGATGTAATTCTAAGCTTAGGTGAATAAAAACTGCACCACGACTTATGGAAAACCCTCTACTTTATAGACTGCACGCTACACGCAATTTTTTGGTGTTGCAATTCTAGAAATTTGTGAACAACTGTGACATCAGTTTCTTGCCCAACCAATAAAACTGGTTGACAAGAGATTGACGTCACGGTTTGCCCACAAATTGCTAGAATTGCTAGAGCAAAAATTACGTTCGTCAGGCAGCCTTATAAAAGAAGTTAAATAAAAATTCCTTGTTAACTGATTTATTACCTGTTTCAATAAATCAAGAGCCTATCAGAAACGTTTGTACAAATAAACAAACTGCACGTTAAAATGAACATATACCATATTAAAATGTCAAAATCTTCACTAGTGTTAGAAAACAAAAGCAAACAAAATGTTTAAAAAAAAATCTATGTGTGAATGAATTGAATATCTTCTCATCGACGAAAGTGTTCACACTCAACATAAAGAGCGTCAATATTTTCCCTCAAAATTTCAAGACAAAATTTTGTAAACAAATAACAAAACAAAATTGTAAAAAAAAAAACAATTTTCAGGACCATGTTATTTATTGGAGCAGAAAAGTAAACAATTTCAACCAAAAAAAGTTTGAATTTTTCGTTCTTTCACCTAGCACACCCTTGCATTAAACGCGAACAAACTGATTAACTTCCACACAGAAACGTTTCATGCTACCTAAATTGTACGCATATGATTTTTAAACTTTTGTGCTATTGGGAAAGACTCCCCAAGGAACTCTTTTATTCTTACAACGCTGAGTGTTTGATTCGTTCTGAGTTAATTAATTTCTTTAAAATTTTCTAAAGACCGGTTGCTAAGGAAAATTTCATTAAGATTGGAAAGAGGAGGAGGAAGGTGCAGGAAAGACGAAAACCTCATAAATTACACCACATCACGTCGTATCGAAACGGTCACAATAGGAGAAAAGTCAATAGAAAACTTGCTTTGCCAAAAGAGTAGAGAATTAAAGCAGAAAAAGAAAAAAATAAAATAAAAGATGAAATGGCTCAAAAGCAATTTATGCCTCAAAGTCGTTCATTAATCGATCCAAAAGCCTCGTTGTTGCTGTTGCTTCTACTCATTAGAATGTCCTTAGTCGTTTGGAGTCGCTTGCTGTGTCAGTGTAGCGTGCCCTGCAGGGTGAATTGTCAGTGTTTCGAGTGACTTTTATCCCCAATTAGCGAACCTGTGATTGAGGCCTTTGTCAGTGTAGCATCGATCGAAAACACGCCCAACTTCTTAAGATGGGATCCATGTTGCCAAAGACAACGTCGGACGTGAGACAACGTCCGAGCCAATTTTACACCATTCCGAGTCCTCGGATGGAGGTGATTGAGCCTTTACGGGGGTGTAATTGCCTTTTCTCTCCTCCCATTTTTTCTTTTCTAGACATTTTACCAAATAGACTGTCTGCACCCGTCTATGGCTTTGTTTGCACAGATCGAAAGCTGGTGGTCAAGTTTGAATTGCTTTTGCTTTAGGTGCTGACAATGGTCTTTTGTTGACTGCGAAACAACTGTTGCTAGTAAATGACCGCTAAACTTAAGTATAAAAAAACAACAAGAAAGTGTTTCTAAAAGGTTAATCATTGCCTTGGGTTTTTATAAGCGTAAAGCTTCACTGCAAGTTTACAAGCACGAGTTAAAGCCAAACAAAAGCAAAGTTAGGTTTCAGAGAAGTGATTTTAAAGTATAGCAAAAACCATTTATTTTTACCCTTAATATTAAAAGATTGCTGGCACAATTTTCATAACGACAGTAAGCATTTACTGTGGTATAGTGCTATAATAATTACAAGATATCACTAATTATAGATAAAATGTTCGTTTTGTTAAGTTATATAATCAACTACAGTGCCGCCTCTAACGATATTTTTATTTTTTTTTTATTTTAATATTTTATATTTTATATTTTTATTTTATTTTAATATATTATTTTTTTAATCCTTAATGCCAATTCTTAATCAGTTTTTTGAGGTTTCGATCAAATGCATGCTGCAGTACTACACAAGTGAAACTGGTTTATTATCATCAACAGTTTGATGTTTTTAATCATTTCGTCGTCTTATTTGAAGAAATTTACAAATATAACATATTTTTTAATGACTTTGTGAACGATTAATTTTATAATTTATTATGCTTATATGACAAATTTTCTTTTTTCAATTATACTTTGTATTCCACACTATTAAGTTATGCAGCTAATAATTTAAGAACCTGGTGCAAAACAGAGTTAAGTAACATTTTTACAATTTCAAGGAAATCGCTTTAAAAGATCTGAACTTGCTTTGCTGTCAATGGGCTACTTCATACTTCTTGCACTAATGAATTTGAACATGCAGTAGTTTTGCTCAAAATTAGAAAAGTCAAATTTAGCTAACACATTCGAAGATGCTTTTGGGTCATTTTTAACAAAAATGACCCAACCCTTTAACATCAGGTTCTTCAGTTACATAATGATTCCTTATGCAAAGTTTGAGTCATGTAGCAGATTATTTGAATACGCATAATATTTGTATTTTAACTAAATGGTGTAGCAGATTATTTGAATACGCATAATATTTGTATTTTAACTAAATGGTATAGCATAACAACCATGTTAAAGAATCTGCATAAAACCCAAACAGCGCATTTTAATTTTAATGCAGCACTAAAAACAAATCAACGGATTAATATTTGGAATATTTGAAAAGCACATTGAGAAGTTAATCATTAAACTTCACAAATATTTTTGTTTAAAATACCGTAGACTATTTTTAAAAATAAAAAAAGTTCACTTATTACAAAACTAGTAAATAAACCGTCAAAGTTTATTGAAGTTACCAATGAAGTTACCAATGAAGTTTTTTTCATTTTTATCACGCAATTCATTGTTTTTGACTCACGTTGTTTCGCAACGTTCGTTAAAGTTATTTATTGTTATTTGTTTATCTGGTATTGTGTGGGTGCTTGGCAATATTCGTTACAGATAGAGTATCTATTTCGACATTTTCACACATGGTGGCGGCATTTTCACACATAGGTTTTCTCACCAGCTTCCATAGCTGGTGAGAAAACACGCTCTAGTCTTTTATTATTAGAGATACCCTCTTTAGTTTCCTATGGTATCTGGTTTAGTCAAACGCAAGGAATTTTAGGATCAAACGCTTAAGTGCTGCCAATTTATTAGGATGGAGCAAATACACATCTATTTCTCTTAGACGTAGGTATTTAAAAATCTTAAATATAAATAGAATGATGTGTCACAGACTTAAAAATTCACTAGAATGATCGGAAATGCGTCGATCCCTCCCCCTAAACAAATAAGCTAAATGTTTCAATACTGCCACTCATACCCGTGATCTGAATGCATCTATATTCAAATCTTCTACATATTAGTAAACAAATGAATTTTTTGCATTGTGTACACTTTTTTCCTAAATGTAACATTTACTGTATTGTATTTAATCCATTATTCAATTTTTGTCTTTGTTTTTTTGATGTTTATTTTGTATTCTATTTTTAAAAAATATTTTTTCCTTTTGTAGTGTTTTGTTCTGTTTATAGGACTGGAACTGAATAAATTGAATTTAATTTTGCGTTGTTTTTTTACGATATTTCCAGAAAGTGTTGTAATTTTTTTTTATTCTTTAATGGGGTTATTTGTCAAATAGCAAACTGTCAGTATATCCATTTACAATTTTCAAGTTTCTGTGTGTGTTTGTTTGTTCCTCACTTTTATAGTTCTAAACTGAACGCTCTAGCATTACGAAATTACTTACACAACGATATGTTGTAAATTTTCAGGTCAATTCGGCTATTTTCAACTGTCAATTTCGAGATATAGACATTTGAATTCTAACATTTTGTCATTGAGTGATTATGTCGATGAATTTTAAATCAAGGTATCACAGTAACCACTTAGTAACAAACATCATTATGCCACGTGTTTTAAATGTATCGTTTTGAATCTATCGTTATGAACACTGCGAATTCCTATTGCTTTTTCTACCATGTAGAAAAGTTGTATGTTGAAAAGTACTATGTTTTATTATTTTTTTTTCAGTAAAATTACATTTTTTTATAAACACACTTAAGCTACACTAACAAACATCTGGTTCATTGCTTTTTGTTTTGTTTTGTTTATTATTACCAGTGAAGTTTAATGAAATCACTATACACGGCGTACTTTGCAGTTTATAGCAAATTAAAGTGAGTGATTTTATAATGTAGTTATATAACATTCAAACAAAAGTTTCTAAAACTCTTTCTGGTCGTCGTTATATAATTCAATCCAAGTTTCCAAATATATCAATGTTTACTTTTCTTATCGAACCGAGCGCAATATTCATTTAAGGATTCACATCTCGACCCAAAATGGGTAGTGTTTTAATTTTTAATAGGGCATAGGACTAATTATTCCGGTTTCATCAACGGGGTCCAAACCTTTTCGAGGTTGTTATTCCACCAACACCCATTCATTCATGGATAATAAACCGAAGCTTTAATATTCACCACCGAGGCAATGGGTAATGAAGCATCAGAATTACATCCAATTAAAACCACGTTTCTCTCCTAATCAGCGCAACGCGTTTGGCGACAACAACAAAACATCACATTTTGGAGAAAACGTTTCTTTTTAATCTTCTATTTTTTCTCCTCTCGCGCAACAAAGCGACTTTAATTAACGAATTTGTTTAAATCTTCAAACGAACGACACCAAATAAGTTTTTTTTTTTATTTAAAATGTGAATTAAAAAAAAATACCACGAGAGAAACAAAGATGTGGAAAAGAAGAAGAAGAAGAAAAAATGGCTGTGTAGGCGTTTTCAAGCAAACTGAGTCGTCTTGGAAAATTGAATGTATCTTTCGAGGGAAACTCATTTCCATGCTGATGCTCGAAGGAAATGACGCTAATTTCGAGTTCTCAGGGCGCATTGGAAATTGAATGAATAAATCGGCCTTTAAATGTAAACTCGGAGTCTGTTTTAGCAATTCTCTCGCGGAAGTCATGAGATCAATAGCAAACCTCCATTGAAACTCTTATCTCGGGCCCCCTTCTCTAGCACACCACAACACTCCCCGAGCTGACATTAAGGGAAATCTCAGCGATGTCGCCGAAAATCTCATTTCCTCTATTATGCTCAGTGTGCAGATTACTCGGAAAATAAGGAGCACCCGACCAACCCACGATCATTTCCTAATATGCGATCCGCCATATGCGACGACGCTGCTGAGAAAATTAATAAAATTCCTTCTTTTTTTTCTTCTTCTCCTTTTCTTTACACTTTTTTCACTCAACGTCAATTGTGTTGGTCGGTTATGAATATAAAACATTCACTCAATCACACAGGCAGGGTCATTTGGAAAATTGTTTTCAAACACCTCAAGATTCCCAAGCAACTTAACGTGGGGGTTTTATTCGTAAATTAGCGCCGACATGTAAAACAAAGCCATTCGCAAAACTTAAAGTATCACAACGGTTTGTGGTTAAAATGAATTTAATATCTACAAATTTTATTTTCACTTGCTCTGCAGATTGAACTGAAAACTCAAGTTTAATGTTTAAGTGTAACTGAAACAAACATGTTTATTGCAAAAACGCAATTCTATAACGAGTTTCAACGTATTGATGTATTTTCATGTACCTGATATATATATTTTTACTAGTATATAGTCCGTCAAAATGACGGGAAAGTTTTTAATTATTATTAAATTATTATGTAATTTTATCTCATGTTGTTTCGCAACATTCGGTACAGTTATTCAATATTATTTTACATTAATTAAAAGTTTTAGTTATTAAACAGGCTGCTTTTACCATAACCATGTGTGAACTTCCTCCAGTCCAATCCCTACAGTCTTCTCACCACATAAAGCCAAAAAAAAGAAAAAAAAGCTGACTCCTCTACGTTCCAAAAGCGCACAGACAAAGAATGTGAACACACAAAGTTGTTATAATAGTTTTATTTTATATCATGAAATACGCAATAGTATGCACAGAAAACAAATATCTTGCGATGTTGAAATTTAAAGCGGATTTTTTTGACACAAAATGTGTTCCAAATTTCATGTTTCAAGGCCTGCTGACACACCCGATTTTAAGTATTGTAACTCAGGCAATTTGTTAACATTTGTGAGTTAGCTTCTTCCCCAACCAATAAAAACTGGTTGGCAAGAAACTAACGGCAAAGTTTTCCATTTGATCCACTTGCCACACAAAACATTAAGAGCGTTTACTGTTAGTGATCTTATGTCAAGCAAAATTCAGCCAAATAGTAACGTTACTTATACAATACAGTATCGGTACAGTGAAATTTGGTTATTATAATCACGTATATTGTTATCAATCAATTATTGTTATCATAATCAGTCGATCCAGTTTAATGTTTTTTATCTATAGTTTCAAGTTATCAGCCGGTTATTGTTATCAAAAATAACTAATCCAAAAAACCGGATTCCACTGTATAAGACAAGTACGGTAACTATAAAAAACGTCATTGACTGTCAAGTAGTGTTGTTATATTCACACATAATATACAACTTCATCACTTAATTTCTTGTTGTGTCATATACCGGTACAACAATTTGAAGAGCCTGTTGTAAAAGGTTGCTCAGTGACATTTTTGTCAAAAATGATCTTTTGGAATATGTTAAGTGCAATTCTACTTTCCTGACGCATAATTTTGAGCAAAATAACAACACGAGTGGAAAGATGTGCAAAGAAATTGATGCAAGAAATGTGAATTAACCTGTTGACAACAATGCAAGTTCAGATTATTAAACGCGATTTCCTCAAATTTGTAAAACTGTTACTTAACAATTTTTTACACCAGGCCCTTCATATACAATAATCCTTACTTAAAGTAGTACAAATTGGTTTAAAACCCTATTTAAAAATATGGTTTTGCTATATTTTAATTTAATTATCACCTTGTAATCATTAATCATATAAACTAAGCATTTTTACATTTTTTGTTCAACTTTTTTTTTTAAATAATAAAACAACTAACATGACTAATACGGTAAAAATCTTGAAATCTAGTTATAAGATAACCAATCCTGTTAATGGATTTTAACACGCACGAACGTTGCATTTCCCTTTGGAAATGTATGTAATTAAGAGATATTGTTCTGTAGTAGTGATAAACATTGTAAATATACATTGTAATCTTGATTGTATATAGTAATAAAAACAATTTTCACATAGTTAATTAATAGTTTCATTTATACACCCAAATCCATTTGCATGTAACCTTATCTGTTTGCGTGCAAACTGTGAATTTTGTGTCCATACGTGATATTTAATTTTATTCATGTCACGAACACGTCATGTCGCAAAAAATGAACAGCAAATTTTGATATGATTTATATGAAAAAAAATAATCAAAATCACATTTTTATATAAAAACAACAAAAAAATCTGGATAAAAATTTATTATATACCATCTTAACCGCAACATTTTTTTGTGGGTTTTCCAATTTCCTTTCATTGATTTAAATCTCTTCTTAACAAGGATTTCCGAAGGTTTTGGGGGCTTTTGTTAAAGGGTCAATTTTTTTCCTGGACCCCATTTTTTATATCTTGGGGCGCTACAATGGGGACACAATGTTTGTTCTATTACAAGCTTTTTTCTTCTGACAATTTTTTTGCCTTTTTCTTGTCTTATAAAAAAAAGAAAGTACATTCAACTTACTTTATCAGCTTTGCACTCTGATTAGTTTGATGCTATTTCAAACGAGATAAAAAAATACAACTGAAAAAACAGTACCATGATAAAACTAACGAGCTCTTTTATCTGATTCACAAAACTTTTTTTGTAATGTACAGTGTAAGTCACTTAAGAGGAACCACCTTTTACTCCACCATTAAGAGTGTAGCAACATACAAAAATAGTATACTGTACTTGAAAAAAAAAAGTAAATTTAAAAACACGTTTTAGAAAGTTTTGTACCAGTTCTGTAAATGCTTCACCCTGTACAGTTAAATTGCGTAAAAAAATGTCATTACACTTTTTAGTCATATAGACAAACGTTAAAGATCGTAGAACACTAAATAAAATTTAATATAAAAAAATGTTATATTATACAGTTATACGCGGATTCGTTTTAACGCGGTTTTCTGAACTGGTATTTGTGTAGCATTAACCATACGAGTAAAGTAGGTTTTTTAAAACATTTTCAAAGATTATATCGTTTGACATGATAAATACATTTTATACTTGTATTCAAAAATAAATATATTGAAATATTTAAATTTTAAAAAAATTAAATATGCTATACACGAACTTTGTGATTTTTAAATTTTCCGCATAAAACTGGGATCTGTACTCAAAACCATCTTCATGAACTCAGCTTTTAAGATGCTTTAGTCTCTCATGAACATATATTACTTTAATATCAATAATAAATTGTGTACAAATCCACTTTCATTCAACATGCTACCTCAACCACGTTCTTTACTCATCCAGTACAAATGTAATTTAATTCACTGTAACTTTGTTTAAACACAAGTACCAATAGCTTACTTTAAAAATGCTTTTTACATAGTTTCACTTTATGGGAATTTTAATGTATGCGAATTTCTATTTATGCGAATTTTAAAGTATGCGAATTTAAATTTAAATGATTTTTAAGTTACGCGATATTCGATTTAGGTAAGTTTTAAAAAATCCATTTTCTAGTTTATCAATTTTCGATTTTATTTGTGCGATTTTGGTTAAATTGACTTTACGCAGTTTTCATCTCTGCGGTTCTTAGTTTATGCAAGTTTTTATACATTGGACTATACAGCAAGTTTTGAAAAATTCCATTTTCGATATCTGCTGTTTTCGATTCGATTTGTGCAATTTTTGTTGCTATTAGTAATTGACTTATTAACTCGCTTTAAACTCGCATAAATTATATTTTCTATTTATGTGGTCCTCACTTTGTGCGATTTTTGGTCCATTGCAGTATATTATTTTATTTATTTATTTAACATAAAATAATCCAATTGGGGATCGAAAATACAACAAAAATAACAAAAACAAAACATAAGTCACTCTCACAAGTGAAGCTAACACAGTATATAACGTATAAAAAAGCAGCTTATTTTACAAATAACTTTGAAACTCCGGTAGCGTAAACTAAACACGACACGAAAAAAACAAGTATAGAATTAAAGTTCGCAAAGCCTAATTTAAGAGTTTGGTCATCTAAAGAGTAAAACCTACTATATCATTCTTTTTCTTTCTCATTTCACAGGGGTTTGCGGGGATAACCACGGCCCCGTATTTTCTCAAGAACCACCATCATTCGTGGATTTTTCCAATTCCACGGGGGCTCGTGTGGATTGTGCTGCACACGGTACTCCTACTCCGCAAACGCGATGGGTTCATGCAGATGGAACAAAGGTCGCGGACGTACGAGAAGTCAGATTGACCTTTGCTAATGGGTCTATGGCGTTTCTGCCGTTTCCTGCCGAAGGCTATCGACAGGATGTTCACGCTGCCATCTACAGGTGTATAGCGTCTAACACTGTCGGCGATGTGACGAGTCGCGATGTGCGAGTTCGGGCAGGTAATCGCATTAAAGTATTTGACTTAACCAATTCAAACCCGTCGAGCCTCGAGGCGTGAAAAACCGAATGATCATTGCTCATAAAGTGAACTCGGCGATGAGGTTTGTAAAAGTGCAATACCAAAGTTGATGTAAAATGAGTCGATTGATCAACCACAATGTGGTTTCCATAACTTGTGGTTTACGGTTTGGTTTTAAGTTAACCACAATTCTTTGTTTAACTAACCGCAATTTGATTTCGATTTATGCGTGATGGTTGTTCAGAAAAGGAATTAACAATCAAAGACAAAATAAATAGTTCGTTTGCACCAGTTAAAACAGTTAAAAGATTCGGAGCAGTAATCGGTCAGGTCTACCTTTTAAAAGTTTACAGTATCGAAAAAAATGTTTTGAACAGTAAAATCTGCAAAATGTTTCAAACAAATCATATAGATATGTACTGTACAGATCGCTTTGTTAATACATTTTTGGCCAAAAATAATTTACTGGTAATATACTGTATTCATTTTCACAGTAAAAAAAAAGTAAAATGGAGTTGTTTGTTCTAAAATCAATACACAACAAATAATTAAGAGCTTCCGGACAGCTGTAAAGCTAACTTTGGCTTATACACATAACAGTGACTGTCAGAGCCATTTATGATAATATCTCGTTATTTGAGTATCAGGTTGGCACTTCTTGCACCAAACGACGCAGTTTCGAAACAATTATATCCATTAAAAAAAATTATTTTCAGCAAAAAATAGATTTGACCGGTTGATGCACCGAGCCCTTCAATTGTTACAAAATCTGTTTCCTGCATAACTCTTAAAAGTTCCGTCTGTGAAGGCTTCAGTGCATGACAGTCAAGTATAAAGTAGTCTTTGATTCCTTACGAGTGTTATGAAAATTTTCTATAAACTTCTTGTTACACTAATATTTTTGTGATGCAACTGGAGCAATTTGTGATCAATTGTGACGACAGCTTCATACCCAACCACCGAGAACAGGTTGGCAAAAAGTTGACGTCAGTCGTGCCCAAATTGTTCAATTTGCCACAATATTGTCAGATCTTAATTTTTTTTGTTCCATATTTACCAGTGAAACATGTACAGGGTGTCTGAAAAATATCTTTACAATTTTATGTACTTGCATGTTTTATACATAAAAATGTGAAATTAATTTTAGATACCCTATAGTAAAAATATCTCATAATAGCATGTCAAATATTGTATATTTTGAAAATCCCTTGAACACTATTTTTCGTTAAAAGTGATATTGAAAACGTTGAGAAACACGAAAAATGTGTTTGTTTTTTTCATATTCAGCACACACTGTAGAAAATCATGACCTACAGCTAGAAAAACTGAAAATTGTCTGACCCTGCCCTTAAGAAGATCTTTAAAAAAAAAAGAAGTGATTTTAAAGTTTTAAGATCTTTTTTTATGGCAATAGGGAAATAAAAATCTCTCTTTAAAAAAAAGCTTTCTTTTGCTATCGATCCAGTTTTTCGAGAATGCGAAATGTTCGTCTACTACCTTCAACTAGAAACATTTGATCGGATTTGCTTAGGTCATAAAAAAATGTTTATTTTCGTATTCTTGTCTCCCTTTGTCGACAACAACCCAAATCTTTTCCATTTTGATATCATCATTTCTTTAATAACTTTTTTCCCTCCAATTCAAATAGATGAAAATTTCAAAGTAATGAATACTTATGATATTTGCTTACACCAAACATTGCCAAGAATGTTCCAAAAAGGAAATCGATTTTTTTAAATAAACAGTTCAGAATCGAAATATTTGATATTCAAATAGTGATAAAAAATACACTGTATAATCTATTAAAATATTCTAAAATTATGTATTTTAAACTGAAAAATTGTAATTAAAATGTAATTAGATTTTTATTAATGAACAGATGAAGTATGTCAATAATAGTTTTTGTTTGTTTAGCGAACATTATTAATGTTGGAAAAATATAATCATTTGTATGATATTTTGGCAAAACATTCTTGGTAGTGTGTTACCTTAATTTTAATTCTTTTATTTTTGCAGTTGTTATGCAAATGTACGACGTACAAGTGTATAACGAATTTGTCATCCGTGGCAACACTGCAGTTTTAAAATGTCACATACCTAGCTACGTCACGGATTACATTAAAGTAACATCGTGGATTAGAGATTCCGCTTTCAACATCCATTCCCAAATCGAAACTGGTAAGAGCTTTTATTTAATAATGCAAGTTTTGCGTTATATGTGTGTACACAACATGTTTACAGAATTGATAATTAATAAGTGTTGATGGGACATAAAACTTTTGCATCAAGTTTTAAAGTTTTAAACAAATAACGCGTATTTGCAAAAGCAATAGTAACAATTGTATAATTCGCAAATTTATAAATATTTTAAAATATGTGAAAGGTATACAGAACATGTAGGCCTACTACACAACGAACACATTAAAATTTAAATTATTGTTTACAAAATTTGTAAAAATTTATAAATGCTACAAATGTTTGCTACAAATCATGCTACAAAGTATTAGATTTTGTAAATGTCATAATTCAACTATTGTATAAATATACTTTACATACATACATAGAATTTAAGTAATCTAGTTATAGTTAATCTTTAATTCAAAGGTCAATATAAAATTAATTAATTTTATTAAATACATTTTTAGTTTTTAATTGAAACTATTGTCTTTAATTGATAACGGGTTTACAGTATCAAAAGTAATTACCATTTCAATCATATTTTTGTAAATTTTATATCATTTAAAATTGTACATTTTTTATAACTTTTTATAATGGAAATTTAAATTTATGTAAAATAATACTTAATGAATTTTTTACAAATTAATTTTAAAAATATTTTAATATTTTAAAATTATTTTTTTTAAAGTTAAATTTTAATGGATGATAATCAAAGCCATAGTTATTATTAGAAACTAGTAAAAGGTTTGTCAAATAACGGTGAGGTGGTGACCACATATTTTATATGATGAAACGTTTTATAATTTATTTATGTATTTTTATTCAACCTGTCTACCAATAATGATAAACATCTACACAAAAGAACCGCATAAGACAACGCTAATAATTGTTCAAAAAGTGACAAGGCGTGAACAACATCAATAATTCAGTTAAATCATATTTATTTAATTAATTAAACAAAACAGTTAAAATCAAAACCTAATCAGACTTAAATAAATTTTAACTAACAAAACAAAATTCTCGCGATAAATAACGTGTAAAAAAGTCGATATCCGGAATACGAATTTTCCGTATATGTAAAAATAAAAATAACAAATTTTGGAAAAATTATGTTTTTACTGTATATTCTTAAAAGTACCCTACTCCACAAACTTATTTTACACAATAAAGCTTTTTAAAATTCAGTATTTATAATTAGAAATAACGATTAATTGGGATTTCCTAAGTGAAGCAGCAACGCAATAAAAATGCTGCGAAAGCTCCTCCCGATTGTTGTTTCCACGCAGTGCACGCTTGTATAGTTGACAAGCTCAATCGGGCAGCGACGCTTTAACTTGGGAGCTTCACAGAGAGCTTAAAGAATGTACGATTCAAAGAATGTACAGTATAATCATCTCAAAATAAATTAATGTTTATGTAACAAACGTTTAATGAAAATTCAACACTTTGTCATATTTTAATCATATTAATAAACTTATAACAAATTTTTGCTTTCCATAACAGGAATATTATAGAATGATAGTAATTTAGATCATAATAAAAACACAAATTTTCTGCTTGAATATTTTAAATAAACTTAGTGTGGCATTTAATATTATTACATATGACCATTACATATCATTTTAATGACATATTCGATTAAATCAATTATAAAAGATTACGAAACAAGTAAGGTTTAAGATATGATGATTATGATGATGATTATATCATCATCGAACGTTTCTGAAAAATGTGTTAATTTGTTGACAATATTGAATAGATCGATAATTTCAAAAATCACAAATTTTTTCCATCATTATCGACGAACTTTTTTTTAACTATTAATTAATAAAACAAAAAAAATTATCTTATTTACGATAGTTGCAACAGTTATAGAAAAATAGAGAAAACTTTTACATTACAACACTGTTATTATCGATAAAAAATCTCGGGAACTATTATTGAAGATACGAGTGTTGAAGAAAAAACAATCGATATTTACGGCTCAATATTTCACGACCAAGGAAGTGCAAATGAAACTAAAGCGTTCCATTTGGCTTACAAAGGTTACAATGTCGTTTTTCCTCATCGATGACAATTTTTTTTGTTATAAAATGGTGGACTTTATGGTCCATTTTTTCCAGTTGTTTTCAACTGGTCACTTTTTCATTAAATCTCATAAATATTCTGTAGGTGGCATTTCGCTGCGTACGTTTTTTTTAACTTTAACGCAATTATTTTCTTATAAATTATTTTGTTTTATACAGTATAAATTTCTAATTTTGCAATCAACATTGAACTTTTTCAGTCTATTAAGTATTCCAAGTAGTCGTAGCAATGATAAAAGGATGCCGCAAGAAATGACGTTTAAAGTTATGCGAGTAATTTTGTTATAGGGGGACATTACATGATCATGCCATCGGGAGAATTACATATCCGAGATGTGGGTCCAAATGACGCTTACAGAAGTTATCGTTGTCGAACCATGCATAAATTAACGGGCGAAACCCGCATTAGTTCCACTGCAGGCAGATTGCTAATATCAGGTGATGCGCAGTAATGCATTACTAATCCAAACTCTGTGTTTTCCAAAACAACCAACTTTTGATTCCTTGCAACGGTTTATTGCTACAATAATATCACTTTTTCAAATTCTCCTGTTTCTGCTCCACTTGTAAACGTCACTTTGACAAATAATTTGTAACGTTTATCATATCAGAAATTCCAATTTGGTTAACTGTAGTGAAGCTGACGGAGTTAACTTAAGCTGAATTATTGTCATAGTTGAACGAAGGTCAATGGAATATTTTCAATAAACACCATCAGTTGGTTTAATATTGTAGTTTGAGAACCAATTTTAACTGTTGCAAGGACGTTCATTGTATCGTAAAGATCGGCGACCTTTGTGAAGTGTGCCAAACACATTAGTAGGTTACAACTTTGCGTTTTAAACACAGCGTGAAATCTATTATTTATAAATTGTGCAAAATTCGTTCAAGTGTTAAATTTTTTGTTCATGATATGTCAAAGGATTCCATGTTCCATATTAAAAATATTGGAAAAATATTTGGCTATAAAGGGTTATTGAGAAATTATTGGAACCAACTATTTCAACACCCTATATGAGCCCACATGAAGGTTAAAGAGAAGTTTTATAAGCTTCCACTTTGTGTGTTCCGGTAGCTCAGTTGGTAGAGCGTCTTGTCGCGAGTGCGAGAAGTCTCTGGTTCGATTCCAGGCTAAAACATAGATTTTTTTCAATTCTTGTTTTCTATTCAGAAAATCTATTGTTGTAAAATTGGGCGATCTCAAACTGTTCGAAGAAAACAAAAGGGGACCCGTGGTGATTTAAAATAATTAGGCCTAAGAAAATATATATGTTACCAACAATGTATGAAATTCAGGCATTGTATAAATATCTAGCCTCTTTTGTCAAAGTATGAAATAAACATTGAAATAATTCGTTAAGCAAAAGTCTAGATTAATTTTAAAATTTAGGCTTAATTGTTTTTACAAAACTTGCTGTTAATTAACCTAAACTAACTTTACAGAGTTTTTAAAATATTTTTAACTCTAAAAACTAGTCTAATAAGTTAATAAGTTTCTTTGCCACAAGAGACTAGGCATTTCATACCATGCCAATGCATTGAATTATTACAAGGCATTGTAATACCTGAATTCTATACATTACAGAAAACATGTTATTTCGCATTTTGAAAAATTTCACAGTTCAACTATTGTATAAAATAACGAATTTTCACATATTTTACTATCATGTTAACCAAATTCAATCATTTACTATTACCACTACTTTTTATAGCTAAGCAATGAAGTGAAGATAATGAAATAATGATATATTTATAAAAAAAGTTATAATAAATCTAAAACTGAATCGCATATTTGCTTACATATGTGTTTTTTTCCAATTTCTGAAATAGCAATCTTATTTCACCCCACTGACAAACATTGATTTTTCTTTTCGGTTACGCCATTTCACAAACGTTGCCGATCAGAATAAGTTTGTAGTTTCTTGCTACGTCGCAAATATTTCTAAAATGCTAGTTAAAATAAATGACCAGTTTTGTCATCGAACATTAGAAAAAAAAGTATTTCTGCTGATTTGCGTTGCTAGTTCTTATTCCGCAAGTGCTTTGGCGCAATTGTAGTTGCTCGAGGGGTAAAAATGTAATTTCGCTGGACCATTTCAGATCCTCAGGGCAGCGTGTCCCCAAGAATTACTGATACCAAAGCTTCCATCCAGGTTACTCAAGGAGAAACTGCGATATTGCCTTGTGCTTCCCAAGGCCATCCAGTACCTACGTACAGGTAAAAAAAGGAACCTTCGAGTCATGTAAAAATTTAATATACACATTCCGACCCCCCTAACTTGCCCGAAACAAAGTTTACTTTATTTATTACCCGTCACCCATTCTTTTCCTTTATTTTTAAACAAAAAACATTTCATTGTAACTTCTTCGTCTTGACTTTTTTTGATATCAATTTTTCGTGTCAAGATTTTTAACACTTTTTATTTTCAGAAAAAAATGTAAGCTTATATATTTTTTTTAGAAAAGTTAGAAATGTATACATTTTGTAATATAGTTAAGATATTTTTTTCTTAGTAGGCTTATCCAAAGTTTATTTTATTCGAAATTTAAAAATGTGTGACACCGACATGTGATATGTATAGGCACCGCAGTTTTAAAGTAGTAAACTGTCATTATTTAATATGTACTTATAGTCTAATTTTATCAAACTCAAAAAGTATGACAAATATATAAGTTAATATTTGTGCAAATTACTTCTGCGAAAACCTCGCATAAATATAAAATTTTACGCATCCATATTTCTATAGCGTGGAAAAAAATGTCTGCGATCAGTTAATTGTGCATCTAGAACAAATTCGATGAATAATGAAATTTTTCCAGAATATCACGAGGATCTGAAATTAATTCATAGATTAATCAAATCACATTTAAGTCGCAAAAATTGAACTTCCTTGTATATGTTACCGGCAATGTATAAAATCCAGGCATTCTAAAGAATGCCATTTAGGCAATGTATGAAATTAACAAAGTAATGCTATGCAAAAATGTGTTTGAATTTAGACTTCATTATTCAAAAAAAAATTAATTAGCTTATACTGATACTTTACTAACTTAAACAGTTTTATACAAGCTGTTACTTCATACTTTGTCAAACGAGGCATAGCATTCTATAGAATGCGTGAATTCTATACATCACGGTAACATATATAAAAGTTCTTATTTTTAGCTTAGGGTAACATCCAGGATAAATTCACAGGTTGTAACAAAATTGTAATTATCATAAAATATTTGTTATCTGTAATTCAAAAGTTGGTTCGCTACTTAGACTTGTTGTAGAAAGTTATTACTTGTTAATACACTTCTAATTCAAGATCGTCCTGATATCAAGCAATTTTAAATTTATACGGAAAAAGTTTTATGGGTTTTTAAACCCATGAATAGTAGTTGCGTTCGAAAAAATGTTTATCACACACGCGCACAAGTGCAGAGTAGTCAGCAGAAAAAAATATTTTCTCCTCGATACCGGTATCTCTTTGATGTTTTATTGATTTTTCTTATCCCTCACCTGCATCAACCCAATATTTGAAACGAAAATTGCGAAAAAGTTTACTTTAAAAATTTAGATCCTACGAAAAGAAAAAATACACATATATTGTATATATATACGGGTA
>JAQIWH010000747.1:0-41422 GCA_034695005.1 Cryptops parisi | reverse complement strand
CACATCACAGATGAAGCTCTTTTTAAGCACTGTCAATTAATTTACATGCATTCTCAGCTTATTCCAAATTATAAAAAAAATTGGGATGCAACTTTACACAAGGTATCACTGTAGGCTGCTAGTTCGTCATATTAGTGTAGGCAAGGGCGAAGCGCACCCTCTGATCAAGGGGGGAGCAAAACTATTTGAAACATTATTCAACACAAACTACTGCATATCAGAGCCAATCCATTTTCCAAGGGGGAGAGCTCCTCCATTTCCACCTCGGATGCTCCGTCACTGAGTGTAAGGCAGAGAGGAAGGCCTTTGAACAAATTTGATATTGTAACACCAAATTAAACTGGTTGTTATGCAAAGCCAGTACTATACTGCATGTGCACAATCAGTATCACATGTCTAAACACATTACTAAGTTTCGCATTTTTAGTCTTCCGAACCAGATTATATTGGAGCCAAATTATACGGATTTCAGGAAAGCTGAGAACATATTTGCTTTATTTAAACTATTGGGCAGAGAAGCACACATTTATATTTTGACAGAGTTTTATTTCATTTGCTCAAAACATACGATCGCAATTTTGATTTGTTCCTAAATGGATGAGTGGGACACATTTGAACAATGTTCAAATCCACCCCCCCCCATCCCAATTTTTTTTTAAAAAACATTTTTGCAAATATAAACATTAATTTTATTTTCTGTTTTATAAAATTAGGTAGGTACTTGTTTTTTTACGAGGACTGACTGGTCATATGGCTGTGTCATTTGGCCCTCAAACTTTATTAAACCAGAAAGTACAGGAATGATGAAAAGGTGAGGATGATGTAAATAAAACAAGGTTTTATGAAGAAAGAAGAAACAGGAGAACTTTGAGAAAACCTGCCTCCCTGGTATCGAACCCTAAACTGAATCCACATGACATGCATGAGTGGAAAGCGAACTCGGGCCACTCCCACCAGAGGTGAATGCTCTGACCACCAGGCCACCACGAGTCATTGAAAGAATTACCCTAAATCAGTGGTTCCAACCTTTTGTACTTGCAACTCAAACTTTATTAGCACTTGTGCCTGGTGACCCATCCTATGTCAGTTTAGAGACAAAACGTACACTAAAAATTGAAAAATAAAGAATTGAGTCAACTACATTTTCTTGGTTTTTATCCTAAAATGTAGGATTAAGAGATTTTATGAAAAATCTACCGCAACCCAAAGTTTAGTCGAGACTCTAGGGTTGGGAACCAAGGCCCTTGATGGATATGATGGTTTGAATAAAATAAATATTGAAATTATAGGCTGTCAAGTCAAGGGGGTCGGGTGAAGTCCACTTCCCGCTAGTGACCCCTAGAAAACTAAAGTAACTAAAAACTTTTAAATCTCCGCGACATAAAGCATAGCAAAATTAAAAATCATCCATAACAAGTACACCAACGACTGACAAGTTATTTCAAAATTCCAACAAAAATATTTCATCTCTAAAGGATACACAAAAAACCAAGCAGTGAAGAATATTCCAATTCCAAGCAGCACAACAGATAAATGTGGAAACACGGCAGGATTCACAGGACTCACATACCGGCTCATCAATTCCAGGTTTGTCTAAAAAAAACCACAAAATTGCAGAATTAACAAATGAAAGATCTAACTAGTTTTAAGCCTAGAATGTTACACAAAACAAAATCTTTTTCTATTGTATTTCATAGAAATTCGTGTTACAATATCACAACAAAGTAATGATTCCAACATTTGTTTTAACCTGACACCTGTAACCACAATTATTGATATAGTATCGGTTTGGTTTGTGTTTTTTATAAAAAAACTGCACTCAATGCAAGTAAGAATTAAGAAGTCTTACTGTACTGCATTGAGTGCAGCACCTTGTATACCATTCCTGAAATGTAGCATCTATTCTTATTTTAAAAACTATTTAACTTAACTACAATATACAAAATAAAATACCCAAATATATATAAATTAATTACTCAATAATAAATAATCACATAATAAAATTATATAACACAGTAAAGAACATGTTGGGGAAATGCAAAAATATCACAAGGCGATTCAAAGCTCAGAGAGACTTTTCTTTCAACAAAAAAATATGCAGACTCATGTTTCCGAGACATTTGTTCTCCTCTCATGATACCATGTCAGAGGTTCTTAAGCCATCATAACATGAACGCTAACCTAAGCAATTAAAGCCAATGAATAGCAAGTCATTAATGGATGATGTGGCTAAACAAAGGATTACTGTACACAAACACACTACCATCTAAGCACATTGTACTTGCACAAAAAACTTTGTGTTTCACTTCTTTGGACCAGAACCACAGATTTAAGTAGCAGACTATGATCATGCACAGAAATTATATATGAACAAGAAATCATGTCACACCAAGCATTCACATATGACTCAAAATTCTACTCCACCAAACTGTCAACAAACTTAAAATACTGCACAAAAAATCCAGGTCCACATTTTAATATGTGGTTCTTACCACTTTCAAGTGCAATTGAATTTGTGTCTTTATGACTGGACAGGAAACGTTTTGTTTGAGAAGCTTTGGTGAATATAAAGAAAATCACATACTTTCACTTTATGTAAGCCACTTATACTATAACATTTCATCCACAAAACTTTAATCAATATAGGCCTACAGAAAACTTTTATTTTATTTACAGTTTCAAACATTACAATAAATTTCTTTATATGTCGACTAAATATAATAAATTACAAAACTGTTGAAAAATCACCGCTGTAACACACTCAAGAGGCTACAAGTATTTATCTTGAGATTCTTTTTCAATTAACAGCATTTCAGTCTTGTGCATAACATCGCGTCGATCAGCCTTATCCAGACAATGCAATCTCGCTTCTAAATAGTCGCAAAACTTCCTAATGATGTCTGGCTGAGTGGGTGTCTTACTCCCATGATCAGAAGCATATGCCTTCGTTGTGCTTAATCCTTTTATTGCATCACTCAATTCTATCCTATCGGAAGAGATTTCTTTTACAGTCCTTACAAAAGTACTGGTGCTTGATGGTCTGCAAATGCTACAAAAAAGTGCTCATTAAAATTTGAAACACAGACTGAGGTTCGATAAAAAAAAAGATCTATGAAGAAACAATAAAAAGTGTATTAGATAGATTTGTCGTTTTTTTTTACACATTCACTTCAATAACTTGTAATTTAACACTTTTGAAAGGTTCAGAGACCATACTGGATTAATAAAATGTGTATTATACTAAAAATAATCATTATTACTATGGCTAAGTTCACGTTGGATGCATTTTGGCTAAAAACGTGCAAAGATAGTCTGTTTAATTCACATAGAACCTATATTAATTATCAACTATCTTTGCACGTTTATGAGCGTTGTTAGCAAAAAAGCAACCAGCGTAAATGCACCCTATGTATCTACCAGAATGTACTGTTCTACCATTTATGAGGGAAAATATTATCTATGAAGAAAGTATCTTCAATATAATGAAGTAAAATGTAAACTCCTGAAGCTATTCTATATCACTATTTTCTTAAATTAAATCAAAACGTTACAAACTGTTTACATATTTAAACAGACTAAAAAACAAAACAAAACAACAACAAAAAAAACAACCACAAGCTGCTTATACTATAAAGAAAACTATAGATAAAGAGGATTAACAGTTACTGTTAATCCTCTTCAATGCAAAATAAAGTACTGAAAATTACCTAAATCATATTGCAAATTTAAAGTACACGAAAATGCTGCATTCATTACCTAGGTGTAACACTGCGATTTATTTCTTGGTCCGAACATTGCCCCATTTCATTTATGTCATCATGACAATCCTCAACAATTAAATCAAGATCTTCTTCTGGAGGATCACTATCTACAGTGTCCACATCTGCCTCCATAAATGACAACTGCAATCTGGTACATGTAACAAAAGTTATCACAGCTTTAAAAACAGTCCACAAGTCTTTGAAACAATCACTGAATAAAGTTTATGTGAGGACGGTGTGTAAACCAAACTCACCTTTCCAAACGCGATGGAATGCCTTTGAGAATACTATCCATTTCTGGATAAAGATACCAAGATGGCGTATATATTTCACTACAACTACTATCCCCTGCCAAGCTGGAATTAACCTTCTTTCGTTCCCTGTTGTAACGATCTCTTTGAACACGCCATTTCTTTTCAGCTTCCAACCCTACACAACAAATTTCAACATGTTACAATACTTTCCAGACTGAAATCATTTATAAATTTTTTTTTTAAAGTTGTTCATGTTCACAACTCCCCAGATCACTCACCACTAATCCCAAATTTCAACCCTATGGCAGTCCAAATACTCTTCTTCATTAAAATATCCTTGTAATGTCGATTTTTTCTATCATAGAGTGTGGTGTATTTCTTGACTTCTTCGACAAACAGCTGCAAGCTGTAATTTGGTCGCTTATCTGCACAAGCACCAGTGCATGACATTTCTCCTTTTGTCCCAGAAATAGCAACTATATGCAGCTGCTATCACACGAATAAAGGCGCGAAGAGATGACACAGACTGAACGACCACATTGCATTCTCACATCATGGGAGTCTAACAATGGAAAAGTCGAGCAGGAACAGAAGTTAGATTCAAAATAAAAAGTCAAAACATGGTTTTTTTTCTGTCTGTTTCTCTTTTCCATTTTGCAATGTAGTAGCTTAGCTTGACACATTTTTCCTAATCAAGTTCAATGAATCCGTTGCATAAAAGTTAAACAAAATGCTGTCAGCATTTACCAATGCCACATGACATATTGTAACCGTAAGTATTCGGACAAGTATACACACACATTCAGCCCACATTTCTATATGTTTGCTATCATACCATGAGAAATGTTACGTTATTTACCTAAACTGACCAATTCAAGTTATACAAGAATGATGGTGTCAATTCATGCTTGTGTGATTGTTGATGGTGGTGTTTGGTATTACAAGATATTGCTTCACTTTTTTTTTAAACAAGGATTTACAATTCATGATGCAAAAGAACCGAATGCTGTGGAGATGAAATCAGTGATAAAAAAAAGAAGCCAAAGCAACAATTCTTAATAGGTCCATGATTATAATTACTCACAGTGTATTCAAAATCATCAACTTGGAAATGCCTTATTTTTTGTCAAAGCTGGGTTTTCAATGTTTGTGCAGTAATGGCATTTACATCACTATAAAAAGTAAGTCACTTTCGTGTTTGCTGACAGCAAAGGCCACACAAAGTACATATCACTTATCTTGCTGTATTGCTAGAAAGAAACACTTGTGAATTTTCAACATCACAAGTGTTGTGTTTATGGTTGTATGGAATGCATTGGTATACTAGAGACGGTGATCCATCAAAATAGCCCAAGACAAAATAGCCTACACACAAAACAGCCCAAGAAGAATAAATTGATGTATTTATAATAAATCCAAAAATTATGTAGAAACCTATGTAGAAACTTTCAACCATTTGATAACAACAATGGAAGAAAGAATTTCGCCAATTGGATTCTTTCAAAAACAGATTTTCAATGCTAAAATGTGTTGTACAATGCACTGATAACAATAAAGCCTGTTTCAACAGCTTCTGAACGAGTACAGTACAGTATACTCAATTAGAATTGAGTGGGTTTATTTTCCAAAACATTGATACGATGATAATTGATAATAATCAAAATATACAGAATAGAATTGAAAAAACGATGTGAAAATTGTATGCTTTTTTGTGCTAGCAATGTGCTAGTAATTACTACTAATAAATTAAGTCAATTTAGATTAAATAATTTATTACCTTTATTAGTTTTATGGTTATAATTATAAATACATCAATTTATTCTTCTTGGGCTATTTTGACTTGGGCTGTTTTGTGTGTAGGCTATTTTGTATGTGGGCTATTTTGTCGGGGCTGTTTTGTCTTGGGCTATTTTGTGTGTGGGTTATTTTGTCTTGGGCTATTTAGACGGGATGCCACTAGAGACTGATAAACATCAATGGAATATTAATAAAATAGCTCTTTAAGTTAACATTCACAAATTAGTTAGGCATTAAATGTTTTTGAATAATTCAAAAATTTAATACTATGGATAACTTAAAAAAGTTTAGATTATAATAATATGGTTTTATTTATAGGTTGAGTTTGTTTTAACAAACTCAACCTATAAAAAAAACTCTCAAGCCTTGCAAGGTTGGCAATGACTAGGCCTACTGTAGTATTTCCGTGTATTGATTCTGCAATGTTGTATTGCACCAGCTTATCATTTACCCATTTCACTTCAATCCACTTTCTCATAATCTAATGAAATGTCTGCCTCGCATTCAGGGATCCCTTAACATGCTCAACTAATCTTTGCATTATACTCCCATTGCTGCAAATGAGGATTATTGCAAACAGAATATTTTCTTTAAAATCCTACCTCACTTGGATAAAGCTACCCAAGGCTTTTGACTGAAGTTCACAGACACTAAACTTGCTTTCCTGCCCACAAATACCACTTCTTCGCTGAAGAAGAGGTACCAAGGAGTGATTTCATTTAAATCTGTCTCTTAAAAGAACTTTTGCTATGTCGTTTGCTATGTCCTAAGTCGTTTGGAAAAGTTGATTCCTTCCCTAATAGATGACTTTGAGGAGCTTGAAGAAACAGTTGGAACTATCACTTCAAATGTTGTGAAAATGGCTCAACAGTTGGAACTGGAAGTAGAGGTTAACTAATGTTAGCGAGCTGCTTGAGTCTTATGCTCAGTCCACAAGTGATGAGAATTGCTTGGCAATGGAAGATCAAAGAAGACTTGAATAAACATGCAGCCATAAATGAAGACACAGCTCAACCTAAGGAGATGACCACCAAACAGCTGGAAGTCAGAATCACCAAAATAAAGGATGCAATTGCATATTGAAAAAAGATGGATTTCAATCAAAAATGACAGTAGTTGTAAAGTAAGTAGCTATTTGATACTCATCAAAGAGCATCCCCAAATAGCCTGTTACAAAAAATTCCTTACTGAAAAAAAAAACACCAACTAACTAAATCACTAACATTCATAATAATCAATCCTTTTTATTTATTCATGAATAGTTTTTTTTTTAATGTGACAAAACTCGCTAAGAGTGTAGTAAACCAAATCAATAAAAGTGTTTTCTTTTACAATTGTTTATCTATGTTTTATGCCTTTCAGGTGTTTCAGTTACTATTGGTTTAACTAATCGAAAAATTAGTGTTGCCTAGAATGTGATTATTGTATCGACGTATTTGATTTTATTGGTCCCCTTCTGGGTTGTATAAACTTTCAAAAATAAATTTATTGCTGTATTTTATTCTATTTATTCTTATGTCTATGTCTGTTTATTTAAGTGTTGCATACCTCACAAGTAAGTCTACAGTAGCTATTTACATTTTATTTTGGCAGAACCAATTAATTTGCAGGCTAATACTATAATAGCTATGCTTTGACTTTCGCTGATTTTCATCAGTGCTCTAAAACTGATGAAACCGTGAGGTATGCCTGTACAGTTGAACCTCTACCGTCTCAAATTCATAATTTTCTTGGATCCTTGTTCAATTTTTATGGTCCCAAACTAGAAACCTCAGTTTAGATAGAATCTATCGTTTGTCATATCAATTTTTTAAGGTGCCTTGACAGAAATGAACAATTAAGATTTCATTGTGTTAATTAATTGATAATTGTCAATTGCAGACTGCAAAAAAACTTCTTTTGTAGCGATGGTATATCTGATATGTAGCATACTCTTTAAAGTGAATTTAACTTAAAATTCACTTGAGAGAATGATTTATCTTGTTGAACAAGAACCACCTTTGTTTCCTGCAACAAACATGACACTGACAATTTTATTTGACATTCTTGTAGAGTTGAATTCTATAGTACCACCTGCCCAAAGACTTGTCATGTTGCCCACAGCAAATGACAACGCACCTGTTTTTCCTTACTTACGTAAAAAATAAATTGTTCCCACACAATGCAATGATAAAAAATATAAGTGTATGAAGATTTTATTTTGTGATTTTTATACACAGAACTTCAGTAGACCTACAATCACTTTAAAATGTACTTCAGTATCAGCATTACGCTAATAAGAATTGCATTGTGCAGTACACATGAATTTCAGAATCTGTGAGTTAAACCTATGGTGATATGCAGATATACACAAGCCCAAAACTGAGTAATTTGATTTTCAGGGGCACACGCATTACCTGAAAACATAGCATTTGATGTTCACAGATGAATTCAACATTACATATAGTGTTAAAAAATTAGATCAGTTCAGACTCAACAACTTCATAAACGTGAGTATGTTCCATATCGTGCTAACACAATCTCCCAACATCTCCAATAGTATGGCAGGCAAAAAATACCTTCTGCATAAGGATTTGTAAAGAGCAGTCCATCAAGGCATGCTGGACGAACACTCTGATGTTGCATGCAGAATATGCAGGTTGAAAATTTCCAAGATAAAAGTCCCAAGATCCAATGGTATCAATTCCAACTTACTAACAATATTAACAACAATTTACAACTTAGGCAAACTACTTCTGACATGAATGAATAGTAAACCTAGACAAGTCAGAGTGAGTTAAGCGCAAAAATACAATACACAAACAATAAAAATGATAAGTGAGCAGACAAAGAATGTGCAGTTCTGCACATTCAATCGAACCTTTTACAATTGAAACAACTTGATAGTGCTCACAAATTGTGACAATTGTGACTCACAAATTGTAACAACTTCAGTTGTTAAATGCCATTTATTATTGCAATAACCAAGTAAATTTCACACCACGAATAAGAAATCAAACTTACATAACAAAATTTTTACCACATAAATAATCTATATGTATAAAACGCTTAGGTATCGTGTACAATAGGGTCATGTGGTAGGGTTTCTGCTGTCTGATTGGCCAAAATACAATGGCTGACATGGGGACATTTGAACCGAAATTCCTGACATTTGAAGAACGAAACAAGAATCACGAGAATCAAACGGAATTCTGTTTGAGTACAGCTAGTAATAATAGAAAATTGCTGTTGATAATTTTTTTAGTTCAACTTTAATTCCAGATTCAAATAAAAAGTACTCCATTTTATGCTTTTTAGTTCGATTTCAAAACAGTCAGGTATGGATCTTATATCCTGAATAAATGTGATTATATTGCATCTTGTTATGCAGCACGTTTGCATATCAAGTTCTGCATAACAAAGCGAATTTGGTTCAAATTGTTTAATTTCAAAACTTTTCATGAAATCAAGCAGATCTCAGTGAGATAAGCACGTTTGCATATCAAGTTCTGCATAACAAAGCGAATTATGCATAGTCACTATTTAGCTAAATACTCATATTTATCACATATATTTGTTACCACATATATTTATTTGGTTATAAAACAATGGTATAAATCTTATATCCTAAATTTATTCAAACATGAAACATCTCTCCAATGATTAAAAAAACCAGAGACTTAACCCCTAATTGAAAAGGAATCAACAGTCCACATGTACAGCTATCCACATCAATGACAAACAAGTTACAGCTCCATGTTCTTTACTAGCCTATATCAGTGTACAGTACTGTAACTTAGTCTACATTACTATAAAAAAGTGTCATACATTTATGAATCTGCATAGTTGATATATACCTCATTAGAGTATGTTAAAATGCTTAGCTTGCAAACATAGGCCTACAATTTATTTAATTCCGAAGCAGTAGTCTGTTATAAATTGTATGTCCTTAAAAGTATCTAGACATAACATTAACAAATTTGAAAATTGATCTTCAACTAGCAAGAAATTAACATTCAGCTCTCCAAATTACCAGAAAGCAAGTTGAAGTTCCATGTATCACATTGGTTATTTAATAAACTACCAAAAAAAGTAATATATGTGCATCTGCATAGTCGATGTAAGTTACCTCATTAAAGTTTGCTTGAAATAATGATCTGTACAAACTTTGGGCATAAGTTCTAGGCAGAGGAAGACTTAAGTAATACAGTGCCCTACACAGGTAGGCTATATTTGAGGGTGTTTGGTGACCTTATAATATAAATATGCCATTTAAATTTAGCACCCCTTTAGATTGGCCCAAATTTACCTCTCAGGGTCCTAAATACAAAAAAAGTTTCATGAACATGGGCTCAGAAAACCTTTGCTTAATGACATTTGGAACATCAATCTATTTGACATAATAATTTCACTCGCCATTGTAAGCGAACTTCAAACCGTCGTTACTCCATAAGCAACTGTTTCTGACCCCATGTTCATAAGAAATTTTCTTTTGTTTAGGTCCCAATGTATTTCCCAAGTTTGCACAGATCATTTAAATACACCCTGTATACACAATCTGCACACATCACACATGATTTAATCGATTCTGAAGCAGTCAAATATATTACATGATACGTTTTAAATGCGCTCAGGCATCATCTCCAATGATTAAGAAATTAACCTTAACAGCAATACTGTACCATGCATAGCTCTCCATTTCACTGAAGAGCAAGTTACAGGTATAAAAATGGTTGCCCATTCGAATATGGTTTCAATGTGGACGGAGAAGTTGCTGCATCCACTCAGAACGTGACGTCACACGGCATTCTACGTAACGTCCCACGAGTCCTAACATCCCAGGCGGGATGAGATTGGTTGTTTCTTACAGTTTGCTTACGGAAAGTCCAACGTGTTAAAATTTCTGCAAGCCCTTACGAAAGGGAGTTGAATGAAACTGAAACAGCTCGAGGCGTGAGTGACGTTGCTTACGACCTCACATTCCACGTTCGAGTCCCAACTACTTCATCCGTATTGCAACCGTATTTGAAAGTGCAACCACCCTACAGTGGTTGATTAATCAACTACAAAAAATACGTGTGGGCTTATAAATCTGCATAATCGATAATTGTCTGCTTTAAACACTCAATTTGCAAACACCACAAATGATTTAATCGATTCTGAAGGCAGTATATTGCTAATCTTATATAATATATTCAGATATCACAAACGGAATATTTTTCACTTCTTTTCAGTATTTTATTTCATATCATATTTCCAATTTAACCCAACCCCGGTATAGATTGTGAATTTGTTTCTATCCAGGTATAGAAACGAATTACAAACCCTGTTAATAGTTTACACAATACTATAGCAAAATAATACATTACCATGTTTTCAATATTCACGAAGAAATAATCTTCATATACCCAGAAAGATAATTAATAGCAATCAAAATTGAACAGTATATACGTATAACTTGAAATTCCGGCGTGGCAAAGAGAGAGATAGCGAAAAAAAAAATATTACAGGAACCGGAAACATTGACGTGGTGGTTTTTAAATTAAAACCTCAAGGCGGAACTAAATATTATTTTCACTTTCGTATATACGATTTAAACTAAAACTTATCACCTTTCAAGTTCATGTAATTAATTTAAAAATTAGTAATTTTTCTGATTCTAAATAAAACAATACCTCGCTGTCTGTGTGATGCTTGAACAGTTTTTGCTACTACTGACGACATCTAATGGCACATTTTGGTAACTATTGCGAATTTTTATTTATTACAAATCGGCGCTAGTGGTATTAAAATATTTTTCAGTCAGGCTAGATATAGCGAGATTTCCAATTATTATGCTTATTAATAAATTCATTATATTTTAAATATATACAGTGCTGTTATTATAATCACAGATAATGTTATCAACGGCTATTATAATACCATAATCAGTTGGTCCCAAGAAACTTTAATCTTCAATATCTATTGTTTAATGTTATCATTATCAAAAAAAACACTATGATAGTCCCAAAGTGATCATAATAACCGGATTTCACTGTAGTGACAAAATTTATGATAAATAAAAATAATAATAAAGGAATGTATGAAACTGTTAGTAAGTGGTGCGTCTTTGTGGTCCTTGCTGCTTTAGGCAAAAAGGCACCACTTAGGGTTAGGGTAGTTCCACCACAAGCGGCTTCTTTATTAATAGAAAAGTCTTGAGCTAATGCCCCCTTAGGCTGAAGGGGGGGAGTAAGCTAACCTAGTGACTTGTCACCATGACCATGATTTAATTACAGTTGATTGATTACACATGATATTTGGCCACAAGCAAGGGCCTTTGTAGGGGGGCCTTGGTCGCAAACAAGTTAATAAAATAATTAACTAACCAAATTAATTAAATACAGTCGACCCTCATTATACCACCCTCGCTTATCGCCACTCAAGAGCAAGAACCAATGTATCTTTCTTTTAATCTGCCCTCTTTAAACCGCCTCCCTCGTTTTCTGCCACACTTTTGTCCAGCACCAATGGTGGCAGTTTAACGAGGTTCGACTGTAACAGTAAATTACTGTACAACAATGTGGCATATCAAACCATAATATGACCATAGCCTACAAGAAAGAGAGGAACTTCTCTTTCTTGTAGCTATGGTTGAACTACCATACCTGAAAACAGTCCAAATTTGGAAAACCACCCACCTTTTCAAATGATTAAAATTAAAAAAAAAAAAATCACAATCTATATATCAAATTTATATTGCGATTTCAAATAGCAGCTATTTACAGCCTTACTGCATATCAAAATTACAGTGGGAATTTGTTTGAGTTCGTGTAAAATTCCTCCACGGTTTCCACTCTGTGCAGGGGATTTGGGCCTTCACCACGTGGGCTTTTGCCCTGCTGAGGATGTTGAGCAACTGTTTGTCCGTGTTGGCCCTGACACTTGTCACATTTATGAATAGTTTTGGATGATCTTGAATCAACAACACAATCATCTAGTGCATTAAGCTGTTTAGAACGAGGTGATTGATGTGGGGAAATTCGGGGAATTTCGTGAACGTAAACAGGACCAAACAGAAATTCGGCACGTGCAATGTGACTGATAGTGTGACGCCAACCTCCCCAACAAAAAGCTACTCCAAGCACAAGTAGAAGTACTACGATAATCACAATATACCAATTGAATTGTTTTGGTTCGGAAATTTCTTCTTCCCCCGCTACGAAATCATCACGGTGTGTCTCGTCAAAAGCAGACTGTAATTACAAAACTATGTTCATCAAATCACCAAAGACACAAAAAAGAAATTAAATTTGCAATACCATTTTTAACAAGTACAAATCCAAACATTCCCACATTCAAAATTAAAGCTCAGCGCTACTAAAGCAACACCTAAAGCAGATTTCAACAATGTATTATCACTATTTGGCAACTAAATGCTAATTTTAACTAGCAGCTCATTGCACCTAAGTTTGCAACAGTACCCTTCATTCAACAAAAATCCTGCTGAAATTTAGCAGAACCCAAAGACAAGACAAACACTATTTTCAGTTCTACTCCATACACAGGCCTGCAAGGGTAGTATATGGTAGTGTAATTTTGTCTTTCCGGTCATTCAAATGATTTCCTGTATTTTTGCTAATCCGAGAAATTTTTTTTTAATTCTTTTGCAAATCTGTGAATGTAAAAACGTTTTAATATTAAAAATCACTGGTTTATAAACAACACCATGTTTATAAAAATAAGTTTGTCTTGTCACAAACATCAACAGGCCAATTTCATGGCCTACACTCATCACTACTAACAGGGCGGTATTTCGTACTTTTCCACCTACAGACCCACACTGAATGTAGCTTTTCCCCATTGCCCAAATTAACCGTATCAATGAAAATACAAAACAGGAAGTTTAATGTAAGTGTAAAAAATATTTTAAAGATTTTTGCAGGTGTTAATAAAAGTTAATCAACATTCGTACACCTAGATGTAAAATTTTATTGTGAGATGCCACCCTAGAGCCTATAAAGCCTAACAGGAAATCCAGCCCTGACTACGAATTTGCATTCAAACTAATAACATAAAAATGCAGAGTACTTTATGGTGTTCAGTCTCAATCTCACGAAGTCACGATTGAGTGAAATTTGTAATACATTTAAATGTATTTAACACCATAAAAATTTATTCATATTCGTGGAAATTTCTTTTAATAAAGGGCATCTCTAAGTAATTGAAAAACCATAGGCACATACCCAAACCATTTATCTCCAGTCACATCTTTATAACTAAAATATAAATATTTATGTAAAACATTAGTATACAGTGCATGGTCGCTTCAAAGACGTTTTACTGTATGTACTAGCATATAATAAGTATCCTATAGGCCTATATACTAGTATATAATAGTGTATGCATGTAAAATGGGATAAAACACCCAATAATATACTTTCATACTGAGATAAGTTTCAAACACACAATACCCAGATTAGATAAAATGGGCCCATGCACAAGATCCCCACCCTCTATGATGGTCAATAAATATGCTCGTATATCATGAAATTAGAAGAGCAATTTGACATAAATTCAGTACTGAATATTGGTATGCAACAAACAAAAGTAGCACATTTCTATATTCTCAATAACAACACTATTGAACAGTAATATATTCGTGATTTATTAAAAGCTGAAATTATTGTACAAATTTCACTAACTCTAGAGAACACTTGACATAGTGAAAAGGCACTTCAAACAGTTTCATATGAAAAACTATCAAGAGATCACAAAGAAACACAGAGATGACAACACACCCTGCTGCTTCCCTTTACAATGTGCATGCTACATGTGGTATACAGTTTTGGCATGTAGTGATACTTCCTGTTTCATGATGGGAATTTCGATGTATGAAATTTCTTGATAAAATCTTTGCAAAACATATTATCTCTGACATAAATCAAGGGCTACTTGTAAAAATATCTTAAACATTCATTGTCAAGTAATGTGATTTAATGTACGTTGTTTAAAAAAAACAAAAAAAAACTTTAACTTATTGGAAAAAAAAAAAACATATCAAAAAGTGAGCAAAAAATTTGCATAAAGTACCAAATCACTTCAAGTGAATAAAGAATGATCGACTTTGGCAAGCACGAGTTAAACAATACCTAATTTAGATGATTCTTACATAGAAAGCGTAGAGCAATTTCACTCATCAATTATCAAAACAGCAAAAGTTTTGCTCTCGAAAGCCAATCATTTGTAAATTTCTATCAAACTGACTTTTACATGAAATAGGCCAACCTTTCTGTAAATGATCTTCAAAATTTTCTGTACTTCTTTTAGGGTGCAATTGTTTAACGATTAAAATAAATGATTGATTCATGGAAAGAAAAATTATCATCAGAAAAATGCTTCGTAGAATAGCATCAACTGTGTCGAGAACTATCGCAATAAAGTACCCATTACTTTTGAGGGCATTTGAACACACACAAAAACTTCTTACTAATCAATAATCTTCAAAAATAGAACATTGTACAAAATTTCTATTTACCAAATGGTGATATAAAAACTTTTAAAAGACAAATTTCAAAGCTTCACTTGAATTCAGATTTGTTGTACATCTGCTTTAGTTGTGCAGCATATTCAGATTTAATTTGCATCTGCTAACAGGAAACTATACTGTCTGTGTAAATGCTTCACAAAATAAACACAGAACGTTCATGGGTGTTTCTTCAGTCACTGGGTTGATGACTATTAAACAATCACTTTTTTAGGGCATCCGAACACATAAAAATATCCAAGGCCTTATCAATAATACATATTAAAAATAGACCATTGTGGATGACTTGTTAATATTTGGCTCATGTTTTGCAAAAAGTAATGGGACCAAAAGAGATGGAACTCAAATTCCGTTCCGTTGTCTAATTCGTTTCTACTGACAGAAAAATTTCCAACACTTTTGTCTTCTAAAAATGGTATCCGTGTGTTATATGTATTGTGTAAACCACTCTATTATATAATCTTTATAAAACATTATCAAAATATTCGTGAAAGTTTTTAAGATATCCCTGGGAATGGAAACTCGAATACAAATTAATGGCAAAATAGACAATTTTTGTGTCGTTTTTTGTTCTTCAATATCTCAAAAATAAGTTTTAACCTCATACAAGAAAATAATTTACTGTGTTACCTTTTGTTGTCCTAAGGTCTCGAGTGCAACTATGTTAAACTTACACTATCTTTCACATTGATGCCATGGTATATACATGGTATATTCAGGTTTTTGTTTTTCAGTATGATACACCTGTACAATATTATATAAAAAATAGTTTATATACTTTTCCACTTCACAAGCACACAATACACATGATGATCACGTAGGTGGTACTCCAGTTTTGTCATCACGAATCGTAGTGGAAAATAACGAAGAATATGGAGGAGGAGGGTCTTCATGGGGTGCCGATGGAACTGGAGGAACAGTAGGTGTGCTAGCTACGTTCGTATAAGATGGCAAACTATTCTGACGGCGATAGTTTTCCCGCTGAACACGTGCTCCATCACCCACAAGGGATTCCAAGACCATGGTCTCATTGTTGGGTGGGGGAGCCGACGGCGTTGGATTAGTTGATGATGGCATTTGGAACAGGTTGTTTCTTGAAAATGCACGGCAACACCAGCAGGCAAAAGCACCCGTCAACGCTATCGCCAGAGATGAAAACAGCGTAATAACAAATGCGCTGAAGCTGAAACTAACACTTTTGACCGACATATCATCTGAAACTAGAAACAAGAATCCAAGTTATCTTTTTAGTGAAATCCATAAATAAACAAAACAAAAATTGTATGTACACAACAAATTGTTTTAACATTAGGGCCTAGATATCAATATTCACTGTCATACTGAATATTAATATTACCGTATTTTCGTAAATATAAGACGCCTCTTATACAAAATTTTGCACGAGGTGCTCCCTAGCTGCATCTTATATGAATTATAATAAACAAACTGGGTACAATAAAAAATCACCATTTATTATATTACTCGTAAAATATAACAATAAAATATATGAATGAAGGTGTTATTTAGGGTCTTCAGATGTCTTTATTACAAAACATATTACATCTGAGCCGATCACAATTTAAGTTCCATTGTTCAGTAAGCTGTTTCTTGGATGTATCTCATACATCGCATCTTATAATCGATTGCGTCCTATGTTAATTCGATTTTTACTCAAACCCCTAAAAGTTTCATCTTATATTCAGGTGCATCTTATATTTGAGTGAGTCTTATTCGGAAAAACACTGTACTGTCATAATTTTAAAATATTAGGGCCTACTGATTCACTCCAATCTCCATTGTATAGAGATAGAATTATCTCTATACATTTCTGTACAAATCCCTATTTTTACCCTATTTTTTAATTATCAGAGTTCTCATTGTATGAAGAGCAATTTTACTCTTAAAATTGCTCATTGTAGTAGTACCGATAGTAGTAGTTCATTATAAGAACTTGGTGGTACACAAATTATCAAAATATAACAATAAAAACATTTATAATGCTAGTACCAGGTGGTGGTGTTGTGACGGGAACTTCTTTCTTTGGACATCTACGAAACAAAGTGGTAATAAAACCACATTTTTCTGTCAAGGGCTCTGCTGGCAATTGTTCTGAAACATGTTAAAAATAATGTAAATAATACCATTCTAATATTTTATTTATAAAAAAGAAGTAAAAGTTCATCCAAAACTATAAAGGCCTCCTGACACATGAAATGTTTTTGGTGTGGCGATTCGAGCAATTTGTGGACAACTGTGACATCAGTATCTTGCCCAACCAATGAAAACTGGTTGGCAAAAAAGCTGATGTTACCCTTGTCCACAAAACTGCTCGAATTGACACACCAAACATTCCATGGGTCAGGAGGCCAAAAGCGAGTGTCGAAATATTTTTGTAATTAATTTAATTACAGTACGTGATTTTCAATGTGTACTCTATCAACCATTTGACATTGTTAGAATTTAAAATATTTTACCAATTGACAACTTAAGTGATAATTGCAATGAGCATTTTTTCTTTGATTTGCAAAATGTGTTTACTCTGTAAATGCAATCTAGATATAGTGCAATTTGTAATGGCTCACAGAAATGTCATTACAAAATAATGCCTAAGTAGTAGCACGATCATCCCTACCCTGTACTTTAATGTTCATTAATGTTCTTTCCTACAAACAACCATCATACAGCGTGTGTTTAGTAATCACTAATTTGAGTGCAGTAGTCACTAAATTGTAATCTAACTTGGCAGCGATCGAATCATTACTCAGTGCAGTAAATTCTAAAATTGCCAAGTTAAAATTGAAACAACTTCACTTATTGCACCAACTTCCTCAAACTACAGATTAAAGTTCAACCTAATGACTAAGTCTTTTGCACCAATAGAAAAAAAATAAATAAATTCAAACAAATTGCATACACCTTTAAATGTCAATTAACTAAGGTCATATTGTAAATTAATTGTTTCAGTCTTTTATAGTGTCATTTTATTAAAGTAAAGGCAATGTTAAGAAAGTTAAGCTGTTTCTTTAATAATGTTATTGCAAATTTAATTAGCCAAAAATGTTCTGAGCTGACAAATATTAAATATAGCCTACTGTACATAAATTAATAAAAGCAATTTTGATTTAATCATGTACTGTTGAAGTGTAGTCAGCATTATAATAATACTATAATAGCATTTACAGCAGATGTTCTCAACCATTGCCAGACCCAGAGAACTCCACTTCATCCTATCTCAAGTAGTCTCTGTGCCTTCAATGTATTTTTATTTATGCCTTATATGTAGTGTTGGAGCCTTCAATAACAAGAATGTAAACGATCGTTGACCTTCTTCATAATTTATTCTTGATAACTCCCTTTAATAATAACACCGGTGTAAGCATAAAACAAAAGTGACAAATTTTGGGAGAGGGGGTTGACCAATGACTGATTTGTTGGCTTCCTGATACAAATTCTGGCATTAAAAATAGCCTAGTAATAATCCCAATAATCCCAAGTGGGAATGAGATGTGTTGCCATATAACAAATCTCAAATCAATTAATCAAAAGATATAAATGAGAGTAGAAACAAACATCCGTGTTTGATAAATTGATTACTAATTTAGTTGATTTTTGTTTGTTTTGTAAGTAAGATTAGAATATTTTATCTTGTTACATGCAAAGTAGGTACACTTAAGGTGATCAGATGTCTATTTCTTTCAAGGAGAGTCCTGGATTTGTCCAAGTCATTTGGATTTTACGATGCTTTTGTAAAATTTTGGACAAATGTATGTGTTTTTAAAATGGTCTAAATAATGATGCCATGACCAATAGATCTTGCCATGACATACCAAACTAAAGTAGCCTATCATGGTCCAACATTATGTTAAAAAAAATAATTAATTTATTCATTTCACCTCACAAATCTGCTTGATTTAATGTTATCACTTAACCACACATGCTGAAATTGATAATAACTTAAGTTAATTTTTTTGTTCCACCAACATATAGATATATAAAATAGAAATAAAAATGTTGATTTCCAAAACTTTTAATATCCCTATCTTCCTTCCGGGTCAACTGGATTGAAGTCCAAGAAATGTCAATTTAGTACACTGAAAATATCAGTGATGGGCAGTGGTTCAACTAGTAATAGTTGAACTGCTGTACTAGTTAAATTACTTTTTCAGTAATTTCTGGGTAGTTATAACTACTTTATGTAAAGTAATTACATAGAGCTACCTAGTTCAATTACTTTACATGGTAGTTACAGTAACTACCTAGTTTAACTACGGTACTACCAATAATGTTAATAAATAACTAGCCTACTGTAAATTTTCCGAAATTTGCAGTGCTGCAGTAGTGTCTTTTTAGTATGGCAGGTCAAATAATTACACCAAGAAGGTGCAGAATTTTCAACAAATTGTATGAGAAAAGATGCGTGCATTCCTCCATGCCCTAATCTGCCAAAGTTGAAACAAATAATAAAATAACTATTGAAACACAAAAATAATGTCATCTTTTTATACAAGCCAGTCACCACACAGTGGAAAAGTAGTTGAGAAAAGTAGTTACAATTACTCAACTACTTTAAAGTAGTTAGAAAAGTAATAAAGTTGTAGTTAACTAGTAGTTAAAATTATTTTATTTAGTGGCAGTGAGTAGTTGAATTACTTTTAAAGTAGTTGTTGCCCATCACTGGAAAATATGTAAGTCATGACAGGGCTGTTCCATATACTGCAAAAATTAGGATCAGCAGATATCAAGATCCTTGATGTGAAATGATATAGGCTACTGTACCATTGATTAAGATTTAATTACTGCCGTATAAACATGGATTTTATTAACACGGGTCAAAACCCTCTCCATGAACCCTGCCGTATAACCCAGGAGCAGTGTAGTTGTAGTCAATAGCAGTTGTAGTGAATCCAGCACCACTGTTCCTGACAATATTGATGTTAAACTGATTTCTAAGAATTCAGAGTTCTCCAACATGCTATTTGAGTTTCCTGCTTTTTCAAGGTTGCTTTATTAATAATGCGTTGCAGTTTCAACCAAACTTGCATAACGATCTTTAGTCACGTATTTACACATGAATCACCGTGCTAACTAACATGTATGACTATGACACACTCACATCACCACTATTTTATGTCAATACCGTATATTTATCCGTAAAGTACAATTAACCATACTACCTGTAGTGGAATCCACTTTCCATTCTGCCACCAGATGATTAGGAAGTAAACAGAAAGTACCGACGACACAAAACCACCATTCCTTCATGTTTAGCCTGTTAATGTGTCGAATCAAATCATTGGGTGCCAAACACCTTTACAAAAAAGTCGACGACTTTGACCTTTCAAGTAGGAAGATGTGTTCAGAATTTGTCCTCAGGTTGTCTTGTTTCCGTATAAAAAAGTTACGTTTTTACATCCCAGTTGCCCAGCCCACATGTGCTGTTTTTAATAGATAACATCAAGTCACTACTGGCCTAAATTGATATGCGATTTAGAATGTTACCAGAAATGTCACTATCTGTCCCTGTGGCGCTAGCTACTGACTGCAATGCATTTGCAGCATACTTTTACACCAGGCCCTTCAATTTAACATTAAGTTAACCATAATCTTTATACGTTTTTCTTTGTTTTATCTAATCAAAGCTGAAGCCTATACCTAAGCGCTTCCACAAGTGGCTTTTCGGTTAACGGAAAAGTAGCAATTTTGCATTTTTGACTCAATGGTTGCACCAGTTCTTTCGTTATCTATAATTGATCAGTAGCCAGACGTTTTAATAACCGCGACATCCGAACATTCCAAAAATTACACAGCAGTCTAGTAGTTTGAAGAAACATTACGACACGTATTCTTAAACCAAATAAATAAAATTCTTATAACTACAAGTATTTTTTCCGTCAAAACTACTTTACAAACTCGCATAAAGTAATTTAAGCAGAAAATAGTTGAATAATTTTATCGGTTCATTTTTGTGTTTAAAAACCAAGAGGACTTAACATAATTGGTGCAAAAGGGTATTAAGTAACATTTTTACAGTTTCCAGGAAAACGCGTTCATAGATCTAAACTTGCCTTGCTGTCTATTGGCTACTTCCCACTTCTTGCACTAATATCTTTGCACATATTGCTGTTTTGCTCAAAATTATGCGTTAGGAAGGTAGAATTGCACCTGACTCATTTGAAAATACGTCTAAATAATTTGTAACAAAAACTTTACTTAACATTCTCTTACACCAATCCCTTCAATCTATTAACTAATATTAGACATTTAGTAAAATCTCGCAACATTCCAACATGGACGTGATGGCACCTTGATTAGGAATTAGAACCACTGTTAGATGTCAGTGATCAAAGTTTAAGTGATAATTACACGTGATTGTTTTATACTAATAAATGTTCTGTTTATAAGTATAAAATATTAATATTTTAATTGAGTTCTTAGTAAGTTGTAATAAATGCAATAAATGAAGTCACCAAAGTCGGTTTCAGTATACTAATACGTGCTACGCTAATTGGTGTTGTCACAATCTTTCATCTACTGCACAATGTCAAGAACGCATACTTTACTTCTAAATTTGGCTTCTTGAAATATAAATAAATATTAAAAATTTGAGCAAGCTAGAAATATCAGAGAATGTATAAAAATGATTATAAGTTATCAAATAATGTTTATTCTAACCAAATGATTTTGTTTCACTGTTTACTTTCAAATATTCGAAATTCTCACAAAGACATTGAAGCATGCATAGCTTATACCGGTAGTCCAGAAGTCTCTTGGCAACATCACAAACATGGGTAGTAGTGTCACTTGGTATCGTTTGGTTTAATACACTTCGAATGTAAAATGAAGTATTTCTTCAATGAGTAATGAAACATGAAATTTGTCATCTGTCATGATATATAATCGGTAGACTACGAACAATAATTTTGTTTTCTTATGATTATAAATGTAAGGCAATGATATGTTCGTTCATGAAACTGGTAAAGCCACAAGTATTGGGGGCTTTAAACATCTTCGTCGATGCATGTACGATTTCACACAATATAAAAAAATGAGAATTATTTAAACTATTATTCACCTTGATAAAATTGAATAATTGTCAGAGGAAAATATTCTTAAAAAAAAGTTATGTTCTCTCTCCGAACAATTCTTCATATGATGGAGGAAGATCATCTGAAGCAGGAAGCGAAGAGTTTCTCACGATTGAGCTAGGGACTTGTTGGTATGTTACCGATGATGTGCTTTCCTGCGAAAGTCCACCAGCGTATGGGGGCGAGGGGGCAGCAGCAGCAGCAGCAGCAATTGAGGGTGATGATGTTGACGGAATGTGTTGTTCGGAGATCTTTTGCAATCTTTCTCTTCTACTCGCTGGTGTAAAGTGACTCGAGTTGAGTGGTGCTGACTGAATGCTCGTTTCGGAACTATCTGAAGTCTGCCGTGGCGGAAACTCTCTCATCACTCGATCCCGATGACTCTGGAGCGATGTTGGTTGTGACACGATCGAGTCCGTACTGTGGTAGGACGGTGGCGGGCTGTTAGCAGATGCGATGGTAAGAGTGGTGCTTTGGCGAATGTCGATGTCCGTGGCCAGTTCGGAACCCACGGAATCGATCGACAGATACATGGGAGCAACGAAACCATTCTCCAAACTGCTTGGGTTGACGTGTGCATCTTGGCGAACAAGCACCTGCATCCGATCGCGTGTTGGATTCTCGGCAGTAGTCGTGGCTGGACTGACTCGCGACGTTCGAAGAGAAGAGTGACCTCTGCTTTCTGGAATCACCGAATTGTTGGCGTATATGGTGCTAGCGGTAGCACTGCCTTGCCTCGAACGCATTCGACTGTTGCGATTATAACGTGTAAACTGGGTGGAAACTGTTGTTGGAGGGCGATGTGAAGATGAAACATAAGTGGTGAGAAAGGCTAAATGTGTCACAGGTGCACCAGAAGGTGGAAGGATCCTTGAACGTTCCCGATTGATTTCAGATAGTTCGAGAATCCTGGAGAAGCGTGCCGAAGACTCCAGACGCATGAGAATCACACGCCAAATGCTGCGACAACAAACATGGCAGAGCCAGACAAAGACGAGCCCGATCATGAATACAGCACCAAGAACGCAAATTTTTCCAGTCACTGTGAACATGACTCAGGAGAAAACATCCAGGCAATTGTGTAGGGCGCAATTACCACGTGTTTTCTACTTTATAGTTGTGTTTGCTGAAATTATCACAAAGTTTCATTTTCACAACCATAAGCGAAGTCACAAAATAAGAATGTTGAGAACGAGACAACAAGAGTTCTAAGGTAATACACATGTTACGAACAACCATCTTCCAAATCAACTGCATGCCGTTTCTTTAAATGCCATTTGCAATCTACCATCTGCAAAAAAAAATTAATATTATAAATAAACTATACAAAGACAAGTTAGATTTTTCCATCTGTTAAAAAATTTAACAAAAACACTTCTCAAGGCCAAGTAAACATTGGTATTACAGTAATTGAATTTTTGCCTAAAGTATAATCCTCACAAATAAGGCTCTACTGGTTCAAATGATCAATAACAATACATGTATATTCCGCCAACATGGCCTGTCGGCTACCAAAATCTTAAAAGCAAAGCAAGATTTTTTTTCACTTGCTTGTGCAAATAAAAGGCTAACAAACGGCATCTCGTCAAAACAGTCCCAGACAAAATATTCCCGACAAAATAACCCGACAAAATAGCATGCACACAAAATAACCCACACACAAAATCACCCAGGTTAAAACAACCCAAGCCAAAATACAAATAAGTCAATATACCATAAGTCAAAATAGCCCAGGTCAAAACGGTCCAGATCATTTATAATAACTTTCTAACATAATTACTTTATTTGAAATAAAATTAATGCAGGTAGGCATTTGAATTATTGAATATAAATAATTAACTGGAAATTTCGGATAATCATAACCAGAGTTTCGGATAAATGAGTTTTTAGTGTAATTAAATAATCACTTTAATGTGATAATTTAAATACTTATAATAGCTTTATTTGAAAGTAATTATGTTATAAAGTTATTACAAATAAATTGATTTATTTATTCTTGGGCTATTTTAAACTGGACTATTTTGTGTGCAGGCTATTTTGTCGAGTTGTTTTGTCTAGGGCTGTTTTGTGTGCGGGCCATTTTGTTGGTGGTTATTTCGTAAAAGCTATTTTGACGGGTCATACCGTCAATGTGGTAATGTGTATGCGCATTAAAAGGTTTAACACGTTTAACATTTCTTTGGTGACACCCTGATAGTTCTGCTACAGTGTTATTAAAAAAGTTAGTAAAAAATATAAAGTTTATTTAATTACATCACAGGATCGAATCATCAATCTATCATGAAGTTAATCGACTAGTTTTTAGAGTAAACAGATTAGCTTTCCTGTATATCACAACAAACAGCTACAGCTTTTCTGCCGAGCACAGCGCAACGCTACACCTTTTGAAGGCTTCCCAGCATGACACCGTGCAAAAATATTTTCAGGTATTCATTTGCTTAACGAACAACATGCACAACATGCTTAGAAAATTTAAATTGCACATGCAGTTACGACATTCGGGTTACCTTTTGGGGCACATTTTTGGATTAAAGTCATATGGAATGTAAAAATTAAAAATAAAATAAATAAATAAATAAATAAATAAATATTTTGTTTGTAATCAGCATTGGTTTGTATAATTTTTTTTATAATTTAAAATACAAGTAAATTCACTTCTTATGGCAAAGACAAAAATTAAAATATTAAAAAAGGTGACTTACTTATGACTGACACACAATGGGGTAGGCCAAAACAGCAAAACTTGAATATCCACTCCGCGGAATTTCAGCTGTTTTTTTAGTAGATTCTCAGCTGTTTTTGCTGTTCTGTTCTATTCAGTCAGTCATAGGTAAATTACCTTTTTTAGTTTTTGTTTTTGCTATAGGAAGTATATTTAATTGCTTTTTAAATTAGTTTCCGAGGGTGGGTAGTTTTACTGATTTGTTCAATATATCAATGATGCTTGTGAATGCAACTGTTGCGTATACACAAAGATTACCTGAATTGTAAAAGCTGATTTAAAGAAAAAATGGCATATAATCTTGACAAAGTTACCATTCCAGAGCAATGATTTAATATCTAGAATAGGTCCAAACAGGAATGTTTGTTCGAGTGATAGCGCTTCCACCACAGATGTTAAGGAAACAGAAGCAACTTCCAGTCGCTTGAGAGTGTTTGTATTGTATGAACAGTTGCAATAAAGATGCGTTGTCATCTGATGATCTACATGCAAACTTAATGTCATCCGACCAAGTACGTACACTTCTTTCTGCCCTAGTTGCTTAAAGTTGTTCTTGCTGATCATCAGCAACTTGATCTAAAAAGAAAAACAAAAAAACAAGAGTTATGTTTTACTGTATCAGATGTAATTACAGTCTTATTTGCTTATTGAGTAGACATCAACATCACAAAAAAACGTAAAATAACTATTAAACTATTGGCAACATTCTAGGTACGAGTTCTCAAAATGTCTAGTTATCCTAAAAAATATTCCAAGTGCCATGTAAACCTAAGGCTGGGACTATGTCTGATATAAAGTAATATACTAACAATATTACAACGAACATTGTTTCATTAGTTATCATAATTGAAAGACATTTAAGTAACATTTTTCAAAAATTTTCATTATAACGAGTTTAAAATTTTTAATTTGCCTTGCTGTCTGTGGGCTACTTTACACTTTTTGCATTGATAGCTTTGCACATGTTGTTTTGCTAAAAATTCTGCACCAGGAAGATAGACTTGCACTCAACACATTTAAAAATGGTTCTTGGTCATTCTTCAAAAAAAGGTTACTTAACACTTTTATACCAGGCACTTCAATTATCGATGTTGTTCACTAGAATGCGTATTGATGATGTGGAGTTTTTGATAGCTTATAATCAAGATCACTCTTAATAGCTTTCAAATCCCAAGATTTAAAGGACATGTCTCATGACAGAATGATTTATTACCCTAATCAAAAAGCAAGCACAACAATCCAGTTGCATTTTCCCCTATCTATATCTCATTAATTACTTTTCTAGCTTTACTTGTTTATGTAAAGTCGATCTTTCTGACCACAAAGATCGCTCCTTTCTTGTTCGATATGAACATATTTTTTTTTCTGGTAATTTTTTGGATCAGGAGACACTGCAAAGAAATTCTGACATATTTTAGAGATAATTTTTTTTAAACTTTTCTGGTTAAAATTAATCAGTAATGCTTTTGCACAAACGAGAGCAAAGACATTTTTGCTATTGTACATTAGTCACTTTGAATCATTGATTAAGTTAAATGACCAAATTTTGAACATTTATAACTTTCATTTTATTCCATGGTCTATTTTAACCCTTTTATGTTTAGCATTTATAACATTAATTAAATCCCTTGTAATCTTTTCAGTACTTTTGGGTTAGACCCTCTTCCTAGCTTGTGGGGTCACTACTTGTACACTTGAGTTATGGATTTGGCGTCTATGTTAGGTTAGTTGAACAAAAACATACTTAATAAATCAATCATCAATCATGCATTTAATAAGTTTTTGTTTTACACAACCTTGAATACCAAGCAATCTGAAGTACAAGCAAATAGCGCCACACGCGAGGCGGGCATGTAACCCCAAAGTATTACTTGTTTATTCGTAATCTGGGCGTAAAAAACAAATACAACTCACCCGTTTTTTCTTCTGTTTATTAAACTACACTTTCTACAGAGCGACGATATACATTCATTTTAAACATGTTATGTTAGTCATCGTACACTACTGAATTTCGTTGTCTGTAACCACTGCGTTAATGAATAAACACACCACTGAAAATGGACGGTTGGGTAAGTTGTATGATAATCGGTTAATCCAGATAAACCAACAGACGTAACCGACAAACACTGATGGAATTAATCATATGTAAAGAAATTTGTATAAAAAGTATTAGTATTTCACATAATACATACATAACAGACTATTGTCAAAGCCACGAGAGATTTAACTGTTGAAACACCTCTCAATGCTGTAAATTGGTACAATAAAAACAAAAGTTGACCAACAGCTGTTTTTTTTACAATGAAAACCACAAGATAAACTTATTTAATGCTGTGATTTGTTTTTGTTTTTTTACGTTTGCAACTTTTTAAAACTAGTCTAGATTTGGAACAATCTTGATAGTGTTGCAGAATTTCTTAAACCACAGTAGCCTTAAAAGATTTCAAGATGGTAATAACTAATGTATTTTTGTGTAGTAGGCCCTCGAGTTACACAGTTCCGAAGATTTGAACACAAGTTGAAAACCACGAAAGTAGAGATTAATGCTTAAATACTCGTATGATGTATTTTATTTTACATATACAGTCAGATTAACCAACAAAACACAAGTTGAGCTCAAAGTAAAAACAAGAACATAACAACCAATAGTGTTGCGAGATCCAAGTTACTATTTCTATAAGTCTGCTAACTATGGACAGATTTCGATTTGAATGCATTCCTGCGCAGCTTATGTATTTATCCGCCAGTATGGTTAATTCAAAATACACTATTGTGCTAACAGGAAACTTCACGCCATGTACGATTATTTACCAGAATCACATATTTGCTATCAGTCATTGCGGTTTGTTGTTGTTATTGAAAATTGTTGCAGAATATACTATGCTTTTAACATGCAGTATTAAAAATATTAAAATCGGATTTTAATTTAAGTACCCAAGTTAATTTCAGTACCCAATCTTCTAAAATAAAAATAAATATTTTTAAACAATGAACTATTTTTTGTGGACGGTTCAGCCTATGACGTGCACGGAGTGATTCAGCTACACAGAAATGTGCTCAGATCAAAATTAATGCATAGTTAACAGACTTTAATGTGCCACAGATCTGTGAAAGTCGAGGACTTACTGTATAAGTAATGTTCTGTGCATGTACAAGCGTATATTAATGGAAGTTAGGTTTCAAATAGTTCATTTATTAAAGACAACCATTCAAATAAACGTTTTAGGTTAATTTTAGACCCAACAAAGAATCACTAAATACCACAGAAATCTGAGTTAAAATTTATTAACCGCTGGTTCGCAGACTTAAAAGTGTTAAAAACCAATCTAAAAAAAAACAAAACAACAATAACAGATATGAAGATTCAAATAATGTAATTCATTTTTGTTTTACACATCACTGTGAAATTAAACTGTCGCAGAAAACGAGTTACCCTTACACAATATAAGCTAGATTTCACTTTTTAATCTGAATGGGTGTTGACTATTGAACAGTCAGGTTTGAAAAATAAAGTCAAGAGGCGTTTGACATAGGTGTAATTAGCCAACGTTAAGAAAAAATAATAATTTATTAATTTGTGCATTGTTATCACGTAACTGCAAAAAATTAATATCATGTGGTAAATTCTGTCGATTATACGATTTAGTTGTACAAAAACCTACTAGTACATTCATCAGAAACCAATCGAGTGTAAGACAATGTTTTTACGAACCACATTTTGATGTGAATGCTATGAAATAAGGCTCAAAACAGTACAAGCACAATAGCAACAGATATAAAAAATATTATTGAGCAGTATTTTGTTGTTAGGACCTTCGCAAACTAAGCAATGTCTGGTGCATTTTTTTGTAATTTATACGCAACTTGAACTACAAAACCAACTTATCATGCCCGTGCATCTATTCAGTGTAGCACTTCAGACAAACTTAACTCACTGTACCAGATTGATAGTTAATCATTATTTCAGCATTTAACTCAAAATAGCCTTTCCCTTCGGTGTAAAACTCCAAATCAAATTTTAAGCTTTGCATCTATAAACTTTAGTTTGCAAAATATGAATGTAGCTCTCATCATTTATGTTATAACACCTCCATATTTTATGTTTAATTTAACAACTTTTCAAAATAAAACTTTTAATTTTGGATGTTAAGCTGGAGACCTCACGCTACAGGACAACTTTCAGGACGCCATGACACACAGTTCTTATCTGAGTACACCTAAGAACTAAGCATCGGGAAGGGTACAAGACATCGCATCATTTGTGACAACGTTTGAATATGATAAGTCATGAACTGCTAAAATTATATTTCAATTTCAAATTTTATAGTAAAATAATCCCTTCATCCAATGACGTCACTAGGGCAATGCGTGAGATGGGGGTAAAGACCACACTAGGGCAATACGTAAGATGGGGTGAAAATTGCACCGGGTAATACAATGAGAGGGGGTAAAACCAGAATGGCTGTCTGAAAATGTTTTTGCAGTGTTTCAGCAGAAATTTATTATTTTTTATAAAAAATATCCCTGTAGTTCGCTATAATCATTTTTCAAAAACCCAGCTTAAATGTACTGTGTCAATATACCTTCAAGGCTAAGATTCTATGCTGTAAAATTTCATTTAATTTATTTTCGCAGTAGTATTTGCCAATTAAGTAGGTGTTAGTATGCTCGGCGTTATGCTAGAAAGCCTTCGAAAGGTGTAGCTATCGCGGTGTTATGCTGAAAATCCTTTCAAAAGCTGAAGCAATGCTCAGTGTTATGCTGGAAAGCCTTTAAAAGCTGTAGCAATGGTCGCTGTTATGCTGAAAATCCTTCAAAAGCTGTAGCGATGCGTTGTGCTGGCAGGAAAGCATAACAAAGCTGTAGCCATTGGCTGTGTTGTACGGAAAAGCTAAAGTGTTTACTTCAAAAGCAAAATTAAATTTCATGATAAATCGGTGATTAAATTACGTATTGCAATTAAGTGGACTCTATATTCCTCACTAACTTCTTGAATAACATTCTAGCAGAAAACTGTGGTGTCACCAAAAGGATGTTATACTCGTTGAATTTTCTAAATCTAATGTAGCGCATAACATTTTTTAATAACGATAAGTTTTTAGATCTTTTTACAACTCTAATCAAAGGTTGACACCATAAGTTACCAACTGGATGACGACAACCTTAGTGACGTCAATGTCCTCATTATCCACGAGGGTTCTTGGAAAATTTCTTTCCCAGAACCCTCATTGCCAAATCCGTGGTTAGGAAGACAAAGTTCAATTTAAAATGAACTTACAAAGGAAATAATAAAAGCTGTATTACATAGTCATAACTTCCTTTTTTGACAATTGTAGCACTTTCAACACGTTTATCAGTCATATTGGGTAAATCAAATATATCTTATAATAAAATGATCTTCCCGACTATGAATCTACCAGATAACACTGTACCGTACTACTATTTATGAGTGAAAATATTATCTATAGAGAAAATAACGCCATCTCGCAAAATAATGTATGAACTAACACTGGCGGGTAATTCAAATTTATAAATTGTTTTTTTCAAAAAATTTCATATCAAAAAAAATTCAACTAATAAAAAAGATAATATTCTAAGTCACATATACCACATAATCGCAAATAACGAAACCACGAATAAAAAGGGAAAACTGTATTTGAATTTATGAAATGAAGAAAACTACTGAAGTGTCTTAAATGCTTTTTTTCCGCCATAATATGATACACGATCACTGCAACAGCATTTAGCACACAAGACAAACTATACAATTATGTGACAACAACATCCATATTGTATGAAAATTTCAGTTCACAGGTGACAGTAGCAAAAGCACTGAAAGCAAACAGTTTCAAAATAAACTGTAATATTGTTTTAAAATAGTGTAAATTTATAACCCTAATACAATGATAAAGAATTCGTGATACCAAAACACACAATCGTCAAGATTATTTGAAATCGAACATCACCACAGATTCAGTGACAAAATCCTGAAATGAAATAATGAATTCACAAATGTCATTACAAAAGTAATAGAATTTCAAAATTCTCTGTTGTTTTACATTAAAAAAAAGTTGAATTAAGAAATATCGATATCTAATGATCCTTGATGATCTATCGTTTCGATCACTTGATAGTAGGCCTACGTGCTTAACGTATGATTGATATCAAGTGGCCTGAAAGTAATGAAAACTGGAGATTTAGAGGAAACACTTAAATGTTTAAAGAAATATATCATAAAGTGAAGTTGCTAAAATTAGCTAAATAGGTTGCTGGCAATCTCTAATAAAGGGGGTATTCACCATGCCACGTTTCTATAGCTTTGCAACAATATTTGTAACAGCATTACAATGTTGCATTAAGGCGAATCTTTAAAAAACTTTGTTAATTGACCATGAAATGATTTCAACTTAATCCAAGAGTGTAGAAAAATTGCATATCAAGAGCTGAGCATTCCATAAGCATTGTTATTATCTAGTTCATCATTTACGTCATAGACGTAGTCTGCACGTCGCAAGCAGTTGAAATAAGCTAGTCTATCATTGATAATAATTTGTTATGCTGATCAACGCAAGCCGTGTTCATCGATGATCTTTCACATCCAATGTATCTACGAGTGTGAGCAGGGATGTCATTACAGGACGGGCAAACTGGGCATGAACCTAAGATCCCAGGTGTTAGGTCCCAGGGTAAAATTGAGAAATTGGGTGACTCAAGAAATGTAGTTTAGAGAGAATGGGAAACACTTCAGGCACCCTCAAATATAAGATTAAAAAAATTCTGTCAACTCTATATTTATAAAAGAAAAATAAACAGGTTTTGAAGATATATGTTTACTTTAGTTGACAGGCCTCAAGTGTGAGGCTAATGTGAAAATGCAATTATGTTGTTATTCAAAATATTGCGCTAATTTATAAATGCATTTACGCCGTTTGTCCAAAGATCAGTGTTTTTTCCATTGTTTAAGAAGTTAAACAAGCAAGTGAAAGACGCAGAAAGTGAAGCAAGAAATCACAAAAAAAACAGACCAGATTTACAATATTCATGCTGCAAAAAGTTCGAAAATGCAAATTATATGTAACTTAATGTCGTTATGTTATCGACTGGTCTAAAACGATTCACAATATGCATTTTAAGGAATAACGACGTAAGCGGATTTACGCCGTTTTTCCACCCAACTTTTCAATAATTCTCAACTTATGTTTTTTGGCAAATACTTAACCTTTTTTTATCATTTTAAAAACTCAACTTAAAGGGTAATGCAAGTGTTTCACTTTCGTTTTATCTTAGTTAAAAAAGATAAACGTAACGTAAAATGGTGAGGATAAGGCTTGAGTCCGTGCCCAGTCTTCCATTACCCAGAGACACCCCTGACTGTGAGCCAAACTGAAGCAATAGTTGAAACTAATGCAATTGTTTGTAGAATGTACTGCATAGATCCATGTATGGCAATGACTCAACATAAAATATCGGAGTTGTTTTGTCCAATATCTTTTGTTTTTATATTTTTCATGTCACGGAAATGCCATACTAAGAACTATGGTGGGTTTTGACAAATGCACAAGTAGCTTTATTGAGATAATAATTAATTTTGTAAAAAATATATGACTAGCAAACTCACAATCGACTAGTTTAGGAATGACAGCTAACAGCTGAATACTTACTTATGAATAGCATATTAAGTCCATAATGACAACTAAAAGCCCCTAAGTATTAAATATGAATTTTGGTAATCGTATTATACTCAATGATACACACACAAGTGAATACATCGGTGATGATTAACGTTATTTTGTTTTTTCATTTTTCTTTTTTGGATGGAGTCAAAAACTTAAATATGAGTGTTTGTGGATGAGCTCGCAACTGTAGGCATAGTGAACTTGCGATCCCCAAAAATCTCTTCATAAGGCGGGGGTGGTTCCTCATCAAACGGAGGTGGGGGATCATGATACAACATTGTTGTAGGCCTTGCATGCCCAGACGACAGAGGAGGTAGCACAACCACGATAGGTACCTCGATCTGCACAGTGTTTTCACCCATAGGAAGCAAAGGAGGTCTGTGGCCATTATTTCTCGGACGATGATAGGACACTCTGGACGTAGGAGCCACTCGATGAGGACTTCCGGAATTATGAATTCGAATGTTACCATTTCTCGTGCTAGCCCTTCTCATGGACGTGGTAGTTGATCCATGTGGTGGCACACGCGAACCGTTGTATTGGTGTCCCATGAATAACACGGCGTCGAGTAAGCGTCGTCCATCCGGATTCTTCGCAAGATTGACGGAATCTCTTGGAGACGGAGTCGGCTCCACGATTTCCGGAGAATGCTCGGAAGGGGTGTTGTCTTCGCTCGTTCCTCGGTACACTGCAATTTCGAAGAGTTTGCGCGCCACCCATACGAGGAAAGCCACTCCAACAATGGCAATAAGGAAAACAAAGACAGACATGATGGAAATCACAGCATTGGTCTAGTATTATTTTTCGTGTTTTGTTTTGTTTTGTGTTTTGAGGCTACTTAGAATCCTGTGGCAGTTGGCTTCTTGCTCCCTGGAACAAGAAGAACAAAAACCAATCACACCATAGAAGGTGCTAAGAGCATATCATACAAAAAAAAAATTAAGTATGCTAGTATAAAAACGATAATTTTGTGCCATCTGCCACAGGTGCTCAAATAAGAGTTTGAGAATTTGGATGCAAAGTAAAACAATTTTTTTCTTTACATTAATATGAAAAAAAAGTTGATCGGTAATTCCGATTCGGCCAATCACAAATGAAAACCACAAAAGAAGTCTTTCTTATAACTAAATATTGAACCAGATCATGTTTCCATCATGTGTTTCTAAACTATTAAAATATTTTCGGTATTGATTTACGAATAGATAGCAAATTGGCAGTTTTTGTGTTAAAAAATAAATTTCTAAAATGTAACAAATATACGAATATAATGTTACATAAAATCAAAATTTTAGACGTAGCAAATACATTTCAATTCATCGTACATTGCGAACACAGTAGACGCAAAGTTTTGAACATTCGTAGAATAAAATCTCTAAAACCTTAATATTGAATAAGAATTTTTATAAGATAAAATAAATTTTTTAGATAAGTTTAAAATAAAAGTTAAATTGAATGAACCAAATCCAGATCTCAAGTTCGTGCAATTGGATTAGTGCAAAATAATCTGCTATAAACTGGTTCGAGAGGTCCTGGCTTCTTTTCCCATTCATTTCATGTAGATCTAGTTAGAGGTCTGACATCACGGGGGTAAAAAATTTTGGGATTCTCCCGTTTTTCTCCTGCTTCATAAAAATCCTATATTTCATCATCATCACATCCTCCTCATCTCTTCATTATTCCAAAATTTTTTTTTTAATTTAAGCTTGAAGACCATATGACAAACCTGACAGTAGTCGTTTAACTCCAAGTAAATAAATCTGCTATAATGTTCTTTTCGCGATAAGTTCTGCACGTTTGCAATGAATCGATAGGGTTAGTTTTTTTATGCTGTTTTTAAGTAAAAATATTATATTTTTGGCTTTGGACAAGTTGTTTTCACTCGAATTCGCTATGTTTTGGAGTAAATTATTTGAAAACGTGTTTTTCGCACTGAGCTATGCACGCTTTCAATGAATCGCTTCAAAACAAGCTACTTCAACTTGAATTTGCGAATTTACATACAGTAGAAAAAGTAACCGAGCATCTTAAACATGGTACTGTACCTAGTATACACTATTATTATTAGTTAAAGAAAACTAAATATAGGCCTAGACTGAACTAAACAAAAAACAAGTTCATCTTAAGTTCAGAGATGAATTTGCTTTCTTTTAAATCGGTTTTATTTGTTAAATTTAATATGACTAACTTTGCTCTCGAAGCCAAACAAAAACTTTCGAAGGTGTGAACAACATTTTCGACTGTGACGGTGCCCCAGTGAATACTCAAGGTCATCAAGACTGGCTCCGACATCAATTGCGCTACTGCGCAGACAGGCCTAATGTATTACATTATGCTACCCCGGAGGTAAAGCGAAAACACACCAAGCGTAGCCATTACCTCCGAATACCATATTATCAGCTAGACCCTGACAAACACCCATTCCGCCATCGAAATCCCACGGAACAGCATCATCCTTAACGCAAACCCTCCACGGTATTAAATCAAAAAACGACAAAACACGGAATCCTGGAGCCTAATGACCAGGGAGAGTTCGCTTGTATTGATTTACCCACAATATCAATTGCGTCCAACAAGCCAGTGTGTGCATCGATTTTGCAGCTCAAAACCCGCGGTTTAATGACTTGAGCTTATTTTAGAATTGTACCTTGGAAAGTCGATTTCGCTGCCTATATAAAAGTCTACGTGGAGATAAAAAATAATACTAAACGTAATGTGGTGCAGAACCTAGGTCAGGAGGGGAGGGGGAATCCATACCTAAAGTGCTGGTGGTGTTGTTGTTGTGTGACTGCAGCAGATCCAATGCTGAAATAGTGGTATGAGCTCACTTGCAGCCTTTACTATGCTCTTTCTTAAGTCTCGTTGTCATTCCATTGGGTTTTCCATCTCCCTGCACAGACCCTGGCATCCACTTGGTAGCCTTCTTAGCCATCGTTAGCCCGCACAAGTGGGGGAATTTTCACTTTCTTCCATCATCATCATCCCATGGTGGACCTCTACAACCTCGATGCCAGGGCACAAAAGTGCTGACGTCACTTTCTTCCCCCCTCCCCTGTCGTCGTCATTCCACACACAATGCAGCGCTTAATATACCCCAGTTCCAAAGTCGCTTAACGTTCGGTTTCAAGTGTCAGTTTTGTTTTCTTCTCGGCATTGCTTGGGAGGTTTACGTGAAGCTCGCCGTCAACATTGAATTGACAAATTAACAGTTAACAGGAATTAGTTAATATTGAAAACTATACGTCTACGAACATATAAAAACATATTTTATGTATAGTATATCTTATTTTTTATAAAATATATATTTTACAATTATTCTATGCTCCTCCAATTTCTGCGTTTGATTTCATTCGTTTTTTATAACACTAGGCAAATTCTTACATGTACTCAATGTGAGTACTTCTGCGATTTTTAAGTCATATAATATTTTAATAATTATAATATAATTTTCAAAAACTATTCAATACTATAAACGAACATTGTATTTGTATTTTTAAAAATAATATAAGTTGTACGAATTGATAATATGTTGGTGAATATTAGTAGTACAAAAAATTACAATATTTAGGGTTAGTTAAAAACAATACAAAGCGCAATTAGTAACACTTCGAGTAATACAAATGGTGGCGAGACACTATCGCCACCATTAGTGCCTCGCTCTCGGCAAACGGAAAAGTACCTAAAAATCTTTTACACAATATATAAACTTCAAAAAAAATTTAAAGCCATTTCTACATTATTACTCATCTTAAATGTTGAAACATATATTTTTAAGAAAAAATCAATAACAATTACTCAATGAAGCAAAAAACAAATAATAGAACCTAAAAAACGTGGATGAACGGCAATCACCAGAAACTTTGCATCAAGTGAATCGTCTCTCGAAAACGCACGACTCAATGTAACATCTGCATATCAGTGTTATACATATGGGGTGTATTTGAATGATCTAAGTTTGCTTGCAAAATGGCTGGCAAAAAATGAAAAACTTATGTCCAAAACTACTCATCTCCACTTTTGATCATTTTTGTGATAAGAGGCTCTGAAAACTATCTGTGCATTGTTGATTCCAAATATGTTATTTTCAAAACTCAAAACTTAATCTGTGCATTGTTGATTCCAAATAGGCCTATGTTATTTTCAAGACTCAAAACTTATTATTTTCCACTGAAAAGCACTCTCAAAAACCACGTTTATATGCAAAGTCTGTGGCCAAATAAATAAAAAACTGTTTTCTAGAAAATTGTATTTTTAAGACGTTTTGGAAATAACCTTTTCAATTATCCTGACAAATCGCTTAGATTTTTTTCTCATTGACATTGCACACAAATCTCGAACCATCGTAAAAACAAAAATTTCCGAACCCATGTTCATAGGACATTTTCTTTACATACTAGTCGGAACATTTGTTTACTGTACAAGTTTTTATATATTGCATACAATGGAATACGGTTACTATGATCACTGACTAGTGGATTTTGATAAGGATAGCCAGTTGATATCATTGCAACTGATATAAAACATTAAACACTGTGTTGGATCTGAATGATTGATAGCAATAAAAGATTTTTAATATCCGTGATTATAATAATCGGATTCCACTGTACACTACACTTCATATACACTGTATTTATAAAGTGTATACAGGTACAGTATGATTGTTAATTAAAGTAAAGTAAACACCAATTTTATTTGTATTAGACTTTCAAATTACACATTGTTTCGAGTTGAGTAATTGCGGATACGCACGAGCAATCAACGACAGCATATATAAAGATACATATTGTTGTGGATAGCAAGCGAGTAACGAGTATGAGAACAACACCATATGGGAATCCGACATCGATTGCATCTTGTTGTGTGTAAAATGTTGTATTTAGTTGATAATAAACACTCAATTTTTGACGAAAATGAAATATAAACAGTTATCTATACTAAAACAATGTTTCTCACCAATCAGTTGAATCAGTTTTTTTTTGCAGAATTTTTTTTGTTGAATCAGTTAATCAGTTTATTTTGCGGTTATTATATTTATATATTTATATAAATAAATATATTTTTTTTCATAATATTATGTAACCCATAGTATAGGACAAATGCACAAGTAACCAAACATTTATAGTTAGTTATGGACAACTAACACAGTATAACTAGTTATTTAATACAACTCGTTTTGGTAAATATATTTTTATATACAGTACGTGGTCAGTGTTTATCTGGTTGACAAGGTAGCTAATTATTACCCTATTCATCTTGGAAGACCTCAAGTGTTAAAAAGCTCGGGATTTCATATACAGTATATAATGCGTTGGATTGTCAAAATCCGTGTTTTTTTGCAATGAACTAAAATAATTTTAGTAAAGCGTATATCTTTCTACAAAGAGGTGTTTTTCAATATACAGTGAACCCCAGTTATCCGACATTTAAATTTTTAATATACCCCCGCCAGTCAAATTAGTGTACCGATTGCATTTTAACCTAGTGGATGTTTTGTGCGCCATATTCAAAATTTGAAATCGGTGCCGGTTAGGCCACATGATAATTCCGGTTAATCAGGAGTTTACTGTGCAAATGATTTTATGCAACTTATTATAACAATTTAAATTCAGCGTGTACTAGTTCTAATAAACGTTTTAAGACTTTTATAATTTGAAATACAGTAACACTTTCTAATATACGGTTGTTTCATAAACTAAACTAAAATTAATAGCCACATAACACATAATACTAACAAAATGTAAACAATATACAGTTATTAATGTATATCATTTAAATCTATTCTTTTCAAACCTAACACTGCAATAGAAGATAAGCAATAAAGTTCGTGTGGTTTCTTTTATTTTGAAAAACGCACGAATTTTATTTAAATGGTTATGTGAAACAATTAATTTTTTCCAATATCATAAAGTGTACTACAATTTTATATAATAAAATTATCATAAATATTATAAAAAATATTAAAATCTTAAATTAAACTATTCATTTTTTACCAATTGAAAACCATCGAAAATTTTGCATTACTTTTCAAGGCAGGCATAGATTCAATTTGTTGGGTGTGTTTCGTGTTGTAGCTTTTGTATATAAATAATAGTTTTGTACATTTTGATAAATTATACATATTTTATATTTTTATATGCATTTATACAAAATTTATATAGTACAAATGTTATTCCAAAATGTATTATTATTTTTATGCGAATTTAATATATATATTTTGTGGTAACGGAATTTATTCTTTTGTTCAAGCTTGATTGGCATTTTGAGTTGTTTCCCAATAAAACGGTAATTCAAAAAGTGGATTTTACCAAAAATAACAAATAATTCTGTTTTAATAATATAATATTAAAATACAGTTAACCCTCTACATTCGCAAGTGATGGTGCGAACTATTGAGTTAATGCTTTAATTTATGCGATTTTCGAACAGTGTAGGTTAGATTAGATTCGGTGAGGAGGAATTTGACGGGTCTTAACTTTAAAAAAATTCTGATTTTCTCATAAATTAGTATGCGACGAGGAAAATCCTTTTAGATGCTCGTTAAATGCGAAAAAGTTTGTTATTATTCGATTTTGTGCAGTGATGCACAAGTAACTGAATGCTGACGTATTGTCATTTCATAGGAGCCTTCGATATTTTGAGGTTTGTGCAAAACACATAAATTGACAATGTATATATTTATAAAACTACTGTAATTTATGCATATAACTATAGTGGTAACCATTCAAATACCGTGTGACATAGTCATCTTATAATGCCATTATCTCGCGTATAATATTTGTAAAGTTCAAAATTCACGAATGTTGGGCTGGAACAATTCGAAACCATAAGAATGATTCAAATGAACGAATAATAAATTTTACGAATGTAAAAGGTTCACTGTAAATTAAATTTAAATATATAGTATATTTAAATTTTAAAAACGACTTCGAACTAACATAAAATTTCTTTCATTACAATAAACAAGAACTAGAATTTCAATAATTAAGAAAATCACACATTGTTGTACAAAGATTATTGCAATACAGGTAGAAAAATCTCAAATCCGGAACCAGTTCGGATTTTTTTTTTTGATTACAGAAATTTCTTTGTATTTTATAAACATTTTACAAACAGCTAAAATTTGTTATTAAATACCTTCAATTACTGTGGGTTCAAATTTGTAATCCCAATTACTGATGTTTCCGGATTGCTCATTTCTGGACTACTGATTCGAGAATTATTATTGATTTTCGGATCTGAGATCGTTTTCCTATAATAAAAACACATGTTTACATACATTCGCATATATTTCTCACATGTGCTAATTTCAATCTGTTAAAACTAATATAGTCTACAGGTGAGCCAGCATAAAACTGTCTTAAATAAAATTATATATTACACAAGATCTGTTTTAATTGAAGGGCTTGGTGTGAAAGGGTGTTAACTGTTAAGTAACATTTTTACTATTTCGAGAAAATCGCGTTTAAAAATCTCAACTTGCATTGTTGTCTATATGCTACTTCGCACTTCTTGAACTATTATCATTGCACATATTGTTGTTTTGCTCAAAATTATGCGTCAGGAAGTAGAATTGCATTTAACACATTCGAAAACACTTCTCATTTTTGACAAACATGTTACTGAACACTCTTTTACACCAGGCCCTTTAATTAAGAATAGTGTAACTTTTTCTTTTCAAGTTATGATAAAAGTATCAAATTGAGTGATGTTATATGCTGTGATATCAGATATGCCTGCATCATGATAATGAAAACCAACTTTGCGAACATTCCGATATCGAGCGTTTGAAGAAGCAGATCTCTTATTAGAGAAGCTTTTTTGTCATTGTATTTTTAGGTGATCAAAGAAATAAGTTCGGGACCCATCGCCCATTGGCTGATTCCATTATCTGCAAGATCGACAACACCTGCTGCCATTGACATTTGTTGATGTTGAGCCTGATGCGCTTGTTGAACGGGAACCATTTCCGATACAGTGCCTTCAGCTCTGTGACCGTGGACCACATTGTGGTTTTCAAATGCTGGTTCTGAATGACGTTTGTCACACGTACAAACCGTTTTCTTACGTCTTCTTTGACATAGGTACTTCCTGAGGCAGTATCCGAATCCAACACACAGGAGCAGAACGCCTACTCCCACAGCGAATCGAAGGAGAAATAGTTGGGTTTCTTGTGCCATTAGGTGAACAAACTAGCCTTCAAAAAGACAAAAAAATAAACAATAATAAAACATTTTTTAAGTACCAGTTTGTACAGTGGACCTTTGTACTAATTTTATTCTGGCTTTTCCTTGTGGCTTTTTTTCTGCCTCTTTCCTGGCCTTACCTGGCCTAGCTTTAGTCTAGTCTAAGTATAATCTTGCAAGTTATTGGGTATTATTATTTATTTTGTCTCTTTTTTTTTGGAAATTATATTAGGATAAGCTAAGGCCAGAAAAAAGCCAGGAAAAGAAATAAGGAAAATACCAGAAGAATAAAGAGAAATATACCTAAAAGTTTACAGAATGAACTTAGTTTTTTAATAAGTTTTATTTCTAGTACAGGCAGGGCCGTGCAGAGCCAGTAATAGGCCCAGGCCAGCTGGAAAATGTAGGCCCCCATTTTAAACTGCCCATTTAAGTATTTTTG
>JAQIWH010000746.1:0-41434 GCA_034695005.1 Cryptops parisi | reverse complement strand
CCCATATTACTGAGATGAATGTCGCTTTGGCACAACTTACAAAATGCACTAAAGTCATTTTTTTTAGTTAGCCAGTCCTTGAAATCCACTTCATTTAACCAGGATTGCTGGAAATGACATTTTTTACGTGGCATTTCAATGTCAAAACTAGAACAGAAAACTGAAATTGTACCTACATTCATATATTGCAGAAATATTTTACAAAAGTCATATAATTTTTGGGTAATCTAGGAGTTTATGTGACTAACTAGCAGCATTAGGTTAGATTAGATTACCTATATTTAGGTTACGTCAGGTAACTTCAATTAACTAAATTGAAGATACCTGGCCACCATATAGATGTTTATCACTGCCAGTTAGCCACATAAATTCCTAATCAATTTCTGCATTATTTCTTACCTTAACAAGTTTAACTACGCATAAATTTGGTCTTGAATAGAAGTGAAGTAAAGAAGCCCTCCGATGTATGCCAAAATTGACACTGAATATGTTAACCAAAACATGCAATGCTTTGCAAACATGAAAAAACAAGTCAGGGGAATTCCCTGTTCACTAGTTTCAGTATCTATATTGCAACCTGCAAAATGGATTGGTTCATCACTACTTGGCGAGTAGTTTGAAATTAAAAATTTTGCATACAAGAAAAATTCCATGACCAGTAGAGAAATTCCCTGACTTTCCCTGACTTTTTCAAGGTCTATTCTAAATTCCCTGACTTTCCAGGTTTTTCCAGGTCGTGGGAACCCTGTTTTTTGGTTTATTGATGATTTGGTTGCTTGGTTGTTTAAACTTTAAATAATGCTGTACAAATTTCAGTTTTGAAATTCATCCAGCCAAGTCTATCATGAGATGATTATACAGCATACAGTTGCCATGTTGCGAATACATGGCAAGAGTATTATCGTCAAAATTGATTAAACAAACATTGTAAGTAATAGCTGTACTATGTGATAAAGCACTAGGAAAATATTTAACTCAACTGTACCGGTACCAATATGTTTACAATAACAACACTATTTTATTAAAAATCACATACATAGGCTCTAATAACTTAAATAGAAAAATCGTTAAACATTTGTATAAATTAAATATTGTTTTAGTTATACTGGATTCATTTTAGTATTGTGTTAACACCATTGAAATTAATTTCTGATTATTTGCACATTTTCTCACGATTGTTCCAGTCGATTATAATTTACTTGTAAATTAGTTCCCAGTGCTACAGTACAATTTTCTTCGTCCAATTTCTTTCTGAAGAAAAAATCACTTTGTCCTTTCACAAAATTTAGAACTACGATATTTTAATCATGGCGTTGCTTTTTGTTTTGATCTTCAACGTATTTGAGGAGTAGAATCAGGTGTCCAAAAGGGTGATGAGAGGATGGGAGGGTGATCAGGTGTCTCATAAGCAGGCCCTATGTGAGGGGGGTACATTGTACCTGGGCCCATAGTCCAAAGAAGGGCCTGCATGATCCTGGAGCAAAATTATTAACCAGAAAAAACAAATATTAAATTAAATTACAAACAAGATTGCAGATTTAAAAAAATAACAAAAAAAAACCTGACTACACATAAACTATCGTGTATAACGTCCAGTATATTTGTCGATAATATAGACAGTGTCACTCGTGAGATTAAGACAAATTCATACACATATTCACCTCATCATAACTCATCAACCGCTAGCCTGTAGAAAGGAACAAAAAATCATACATAAATACACCCTGAAAACATAACTCACCTTCTTGGGCAGTCAAGTAATAAAATTGAGAAAGAAAGGGGGCCCCAAAACATACTTTGAAAATATTTCCCCCTGAAAATATTTCTCTCAGAGGCCCTGTGGATAGGTCATCATTAGGTAACTTTCTGTCTAACGGAGTCAATAGTTACCGCCATGGAAGGAGGAAAGCAACCATTGTAACATTAAATCTGAAAGAAAAAAAAAAACACAAGCAAACAAAATTTTTTAGATACGGATACCGTAGTTTGATTCCAAAGAGACCAAATGGATTTTTAACAACTGTCTTATATAGCTTCAGAAAAATATCTGGACCGATATCAGGATTATGATAGGTTTGGGAACAAGAACCAATAATAATAATTATTTTTGTTGTTACAGAGCCGACAGTTTTATATCATAAAAAAAATTGCTCAAACGTGCAAATTGTAAACTTTGAACTCACTTTGATGATTAGCACAGAATATAGAAATGATTAGAAAGAAAAAAATTAATGTAACTGCTCCTGCTCAAGTTTCGCGCCACAGAATAGAATACAGAATAGTTTCGAACTGAGTCAGACCGTTGGTTGAGTCACGTGCTGTCCGTTTGACTTTCGATTTGACAGACACAGATGATATCATGAAATCTCAAATTTTACATTGTTTTATATAAACTTTTGATTAACTAGGCTTGAACTATTTATTAAAATTTTGCGTTAATTATTTATTTTATTCAGAAATAAGTTTGTGCAAATATTTCGAATATTGAGACAATAGCGCCACCAAAGTTGTCCACGCGCATGCGTAGACAGGAACAAAATCAGCCGGCGTTTACTGGGACCTTGTAACCGATAACCTTATAAAACGCGAACTTAAAACGACAATTATGTTTGCTAGACATTAGACATGTTTTTTTTTAAAATTAACTTTATATATTTGCAACGTTAAAACTCTGTTTTTTATATTTGACGTTTGTTTTAGCTAATATTGTTAATGGAAATTTCATAAACTGACTTGCACATGTTCGTACTTTCGCCGAAAGATGTCGTTAGCGAACTGCATTCTAAACCTAATGACGAGACGTGAACTTGGATAAAAGAAGTTGTTTGCTTCTGAAGAAAAAGTACTACACAGTGGACTTCTAAATGCCTAAAGACAGTCGGTTAGTATTCCGGTTTTTTATTTAACTATACAAATAAGTCTATTGTCAAACTACAACGTTGAATGTGAAACTAAAAAATTCTAACTTTTTGGAACACGTTTTCCCCCCAAATTGAAATCATACAAGGATTAATACCATCCATAAAAATAATGTCTTGTTTACGGAAAGCCTGCTATATATATATTATTTTTTCCTCCACGTACAGTGTGGTAGAGTTGAATGGAGAGCTTTGTATTAATATATGAAATTCTAAACATCTTTTTTATTAATGTTTTGTGTAGAAAGTATCGTAAAAGATCACGGTCACGATCATGGAGTTCGTCAAGCAGCGACAGAAAAAGGAGCAGGACACGTAGTCCGGACCGGACACGAAGATCCAGAAGCAAAGATAGAGTGCGGCGCTCCAAAAGTAAAGAACGAAGACGTTCTCGTGATCAAGATCGCGAAAGAAGAAGGTATGAGCTTTGGCGTGTGTTATAAAGGAAATATTTATATACAGTAGAACCCCCGTATTTGTGGGGGATAGGTTCCAAGTCAAACCGCGGATAGTAGTGAATGCTATTTATTACATGTAAATGCTCATCTATCTATGATAGTTCATGAAATATGCAAAGAAACACACCTAATAACAATAACTAATAATAGATGAGAACAATGCAATTTTAATACAATTTTACAATGCATTGTGGTATTTTCATTTTGCCACAACGCATTGTGGTTGTTTTTGTTAACGGTTACAACGTTACGATTTTCGCATCTGTCGAATGACATGGTTTCTGACAATTCTTTTTTGAGGCTTAATCTGAATAAACAAAACAACTTTATTAGAAACTTAGTAATTGCATTGATTGAATTTTTGCAGAAGATCCACCAGTCGTTCACACGTTAAGGAGAGGAGAAGAAGGTCAAGGACTATATCACCATTTCGGAGAGTCAACCGGCGATCCAGATCACGAGACAGACGTTCACGGTCAAAAGAAAGGTAAAGAAACACATTTTGAATATGCAGGCAGAGAAACTGGATATTATTGTAAATTAAAAGATTACAAACTTTTGAATATTTACTAACAAGTTTTCATGTATACAAGATGATTCAGAATAACTATTCCTAACTTTCAGAGTTGATGGAATTGAAACATGATTTTTTATTAATCCAGTCCGGAATTACGTAACGAGCTACAATTAATTTTACAGTTGTGCAAATTAAAAATTGCTTTGATACATATGCAATGGACTATCGAAGTTCAAGCACACTCTGTTCCAGAAACTTTTGTTTCAGGTTTCAAGTTATTTGACTTTTGAGTTCAATTTCCCCATAAGAAATCATGTCCCTTTTTATGTGGAATTTTACATTTATGTTTTGAGGATGACATCATGCAAGTAACCTTCGTTCATGCACAGACTCGTCGCGTCTCTAACTATATCATGTGTAGAACGGATTAGACACGTTATGGATTGCATGATGAATTTCCTTAAGCATGTCAACATATTGTGGGCGATCTTGATAAACCACATAAATGACAAGAGTATGTTGTTTAATGTTGTAATACATGAAAATTTGTTAATATTCAATTCGGAAGTTAAAGATGGTCTGTTTATAATCTCCCACTCTTTTATATTAAATACATTGGATATTATTCAAAACATTCGAGTCGTTGCAGGAAGTCGAGAAATAGGCCGGAGACGGAGAAAAGTTCCAAAAAAGAAAAAACTGAACCGAAGGAGGTTAAAGTTAAGCAAGAAACCGAGGAAGAGAAGTTTGAATTGACAGCAATAGATCAAGCACGGGTAAGCTGAAAATGAGATATCTCATCTGGAGATAATTTTTTATTTTCATTTAATGAATATGTTTCCTGTTTTGTTTTTATTATTTTTTGAAAGATTGAGTTTGTCTTTGGCAGGAAGCCGAGCAAAAGCGTTTGGAATTGGAAATGCAGAAACGGCGAGAACGTATCGAAAAATGGCGGGCGGACAGGAGAAAAAAGGAACAAGAAGAAGGATCTGCTCCCGGCCAACTTGTTATTCTTCCACCAGCCAAAAAATGGACCCTGGAAGACGACGAGGATGAAGAAATCCAATTGGAAAATGGTGAAAGCAAAGAACCTAAAGTTCCTGAGCAAGATGAAGTCGATCCTTTGGATGCTTTTATGCAGGTAACGGAGTTGTTTCAATGCAAAGTAGACGCACTTGTGTGCATCATAAATGCAGGTGTATGGTGAAGCCTCAGGTTTTTATTAGCTTCACTTGTGAGTGAAACTTGAACGTATACTGCCATCTAGTGGTGGATTTAGGGCAGTGCGAGCGGTTCCCTCGCTCTGGGCAATAGGGGCGTCAAATTCTTTGTATTCATAAAGATATACATAAGCTTAGACGGCGCTAAACTAGAATATGGAATTTGGCCTCGCACAAGGCGCCATGTTACCAAAGTCCGCCTCCACTGCCATCTACAGGTGTTTGAGATTATACTGTATTGTGCAATGAATCAAAAAATGCATAAAACGAAAACAAAATTTGTATAAATCGAAATCTATATATGACAGTATATAAAGAGCTTATTTTATTAAATTTATACGTGTTGATTGAATTGTTCATACAGGCGACTTTCAGTTTACAAACGTTATTTGTTAAACATTTTATTTTTGTCATCCAGTACATTTCTTGAGCTTTTATGGTATGTGTTCTATATGTTACCATCAAACCCTGAACTACATTTGTTAAAACCTGATCTCACTAGTCAAAACTTGTTTCCACAAACTTCTCTTGTCAATACTAGCTTTAACTAGTTAAAACTAGATATTCAATTCACTAATTTTGAATGTACATATCAATTATTAGGGCGTCCAGGAAGAGGTTCGTAAGATTAATAAGCATGACATGAAGAAGATGGCGAAATCTCCAGTCATTACATTAAACCCAGCTGTACCAGTGGTCGAGGTAAAAATTACCAAGTTAATCGAGTTTTTAGTGTATTTGGTTTATTTTGCCTTAGTCAGACTGAGTCTAAAAACGTATCATTGTTTAGGTTCAGCCAGCTAAATTCAGCATGGTTAGTGGATTTGCCAAGAAGCAGGAAGAAAAGAAGAAAGGCGAGCTCATAGAACAGGATCAAGATGCGTTGGAGGTATTTTGTTTTCTGGGAAAACCTGTTACGAATAGTTGCAAACCGCCAATATGAATGAATGAATGAATACAAATGCTTTCTCCATAGTACTCTTCTGAAGAGGAAGGGGATGATTTACAGTCGACGATGACTGGTCTTCAGAATAAACAGAAAAAGCAACTGCAAGCTGTTGATCATACACAAATAACGTATCAGTCGTTTAGGAAAAATTTTTACGTTGAAGTACCCGAACTAGCCAAAATGACCAATGATGGTAAACCGATGGTTTTTTTTACTTATTATCACAATGTCTCTTAAAGTCAGTGTTAAGGTAAAATTTAAATAATGCAGGTGCATTCAAAGACTGGTCAGTTAACTTGGATCTTATTTGAGTACAAAAATTATTAGTAATTGAAAAAGTGGTGTTTGTAGATGAAGGTTTAACGTTGAAAATTGTGCCAATACCGAGTAGAAAACGATTTTCGGTATTCAAAAAATCATGAGAAATGCCGGTTTTCGATACTGGTAAATAAATAGCTATACTTTGTGTAAATTTAATCATATAATGTAGTTTTTAAAATATTTGGCCAATATATAGGGAATTAAGGGACATGTTGTATTGTATTATGTATTTGATTATCGATTCAAATAATTTGATTATTGTTTCAACAGAGGTGGAAAAGTATCGTACAGATTTAGAAGGAATACGTGTTCGAGGCAAAGGTTGTCCGAGACCTATTAAAACTTGGGCGCAGGCTGGTGTTAGTAAAAAAGTTCTGGATGTTTTGAGAAAGTAAGTATAAAAAAAAGCTATTATACAGTGTGTTTTTTGAAAGGTATAGTCAAATTTCAATCCTGGGTCCGGAAATGCTTCTCTTTTGAGCTAAAATTCTCCAATTAACTTTCAGACACAACTATGAGAAACCAACTCCAATTCAAGCGCAAGCAATTCCTGCGGTCATGTCAGGTCGTGATTTGATTGGCATTGCGAAAACTGGGAGCGGGAAAACGTTAGCATTCTTGATTCCGATGTTTAGGCATATTTTGGACCAGCCTCCGTTAGAAGCTGACGAAGGACCAATAGGTGGGTGTGATAAACACAAGAGCGAAATTGTATGCCCTTGTGATGAAAGTGATAATGAAACATTTTGTTGATATGCGCAGCAATAATTATGACTCCGACGAGAGAGTTGGCCATGCAGATTCGTAAAGAATGCAAAACGTTTTCCAAATCACTCAATTTGAAGTCTGTTTGCGTTTATGGAGGAACGGGAATATCGGAGCAGATTGCGGAACTTAAGCGTGGTGCGGAAATCATTGTGTGCACACCTGGTAGGATGATTGACATGTTGGCTGCCAACAGTGGTGAGTGTATTTTATTGTTGCATTTCATGCTCTTGTGTTATTCAATTTTTCGTTTTTAAACGACAAGAAAATACGGATTGTATTTGCAGGAAGAGTTACCAATTTAAGACGGTGTACCTATGTCGTTTTGGATGAAGCGGATAGAATGTTTGATATGGGATTCGAACCTCAGGTAAAATACAAAAAGTATTTGTATATTTTTGGAGGATTTTTATTTTGATGTTTTTTGGTTTCCAATGTGGTTAAGAACGAACCTTTTTATGTACTTTTTATAGTCCAATGTACTAAAAAATGCATAAGTCATTTGCATAAATCAAAATCTGCATGTAAAAAAATATCGCATATATTGCAAATATATGCAAACATCAAAAATGGATTACTCAAAAATTGCATAAATCAAATATCGAATTATTCAACGGTCTTATAAACGTGCAGAAATCAAAATGGAATTATTAAGACACGCATAAATTGGATATCGAATTACTTAGATTGCATAAGTTTTAATTTACAGAAATCAAAAATAGATTTTTTGCATTATGTATGTACATACAGTGTATGGGTATATAAAGAGTATACTCTTCTTTATGCGGTAGATGCGTTCTACAGAAAACCGCATATAAGAAAAGAGCACAAAAAATCATAGGTTACTTTGTAAAATCAGTGATACGTTTCATAATTTTCAAAAACTGCATAAAACCAAAACAATGAGTTAAATATAATGAAAAATCGCATTTAAAAAGTTCACGAAAACTTGGTAAAATAAGAATACTCATAATAATTCAGTGTCATAAATGCTTATAAATTGCCACTTCTCAGTTGTTGAAGCCTGCATTTTTTACCATTTGCGGATTTTTGTTTTTTTAGGTTATGCGAATCGTTGACAACATTCGACCAGACAGACAAACTGTGATGTTTTCAGCGACGTTTCCACGTCAAATGGAAGCACTCGCTCGACGAGTTTTGACGAAACCTGTGGAGATTCAGGTTGGGGGTCGGAGCGTCGTATGTAAAGACGTCGAACAACACGTTGTAAGTAGGACTTGACCAAGCATTGATACTTTTTGGGAAATAACAATCAAAATAAACCATTGCCTATTATTTTTTGTTTAGATAGTGCTCGAAGATGATCAGAAGTTTCTCAAGCTTCTAGAACTTTTAGGGTTTTATCAAGAAAAGGGAAGCATTCTTGTTTTTGTGGATAAACAAGAAAATGCGGATAGCTTATTGAAGGATCTCATGAAGGCGTCTTACCCCTGCATGTCGTTGCACGGTGGAATCGATCAATTCGATCGTGATAGCACGATGGTCGATTTCAAATCGGGAAAAGTCAAATTATTGGTAATGAAATTGAAACATTAGTAGTCTGTATCAATTAACATGCTGCCCACAGTGAGATCTAAACATTTGGAAACTTCATTGTTTTTTTTTATGTCAGGTTATACTTGGTGGAACGGAAGCAGAAACTCAAAAGGTTTACGTGTGGGTTTTGTGTTGCATGTCAGAGCCTTTTTCCAAGAAGGTGACTCGGAGGGACCGAGCACAGGTTGTGTGGTGTTATGAAATGAATGCGATACACATGGTGTGACTGCCTAGACATACTTTGTACTATCAAAGGCATCCGTGTGAAGGTGCACTGACATCATTTTTAAACTGATGGGTTCACAATTATTGCCATATTTAGTTATGTATGTATTTATCTTCAAACTATATGTGATTAACGTGCTTAGATCTCATTGTGGACACCCTGTATATCATATTGTGTGGCTTTTTTTTTTTAAAATATATCCTTTTTTTTTAATCAGGTGGCTACATCAGTATGTGCAAGAGGATTGGACGTGAAGCAGCTGATAGTGGTGATCAATTACGATTGTCCTAATCATTATGAAGATTACGTCCACAGATGTGGGTAAGTACGAAATTTATTTGCAAGCTTCGGTGATTTTTGATCGTACATTTATAGACCACCAAAGGATAAGTTTTTTACATGCCTGTAAAACAAAAACAAAAAATTTGGCAAAAGATAATACTAATAAAAACCGTTGTAAACTGGCAAAAGATGGGAAAAAATTCACACTTTACAAGGTGTGACAATTTAATGCATCTCTACAAAAAACATGTACACACCTGTGAACTAGCTCCTGACACCTTCAAAGTACAGGTGACCATCATATAACGCAGTACTTTTACAACGCAGTTTTGATTTACCGCGGTTTAAAAACGTTAGCGACCCATGCATAACACAGTACTTGTATAATGCGGTTTCAATGTAACCAGCGTAATTTTTACAAGTTTAAGAGTGAAAGTGATAGGAATGTCTAAGAGGGTTCAAACCTGTCATTGGGAACTTCATGGCATATAGATCCATGTATTTGAATGAAAATATAAAGCATTCACATTGTATATTGGTGAACAAGTTGAACTATGATGCAAAACTTTTAAGGACCATGACCACAGAATTTTGTCTCAAATGGCAAATTTTCATCCTGTCAGACTTTGTAAATGATTATAATGCATGTGGTTTTATTTTGCTGGCAATTTAACTGGTCACCTTCTTGATGTTGAGTGATTCTGTTTTACTTTTTAAGTGTCATCCACGTCGAGCTAATGTAATTATTATTTTTTAGGCGGACAGGGAGGGCTGGAAACAAAGGATTCGCCTTCACGTTCATTACGCCCGAGCAGTCGCGCTATTCTCTGGATATCATTAAAGCATTGAAATTGTCAAACAATATTGTGCCTCCAGAGTTGCAGCAGTTATGGGATGAATACGAAACCAAACAACAAGCTGTAAGTTAACCAACACCCAACGATATGTTTTTTGGAAAAAAAATATCGCCCACCACAGACAGTATTTGTTATTTACCTCTTTTTTATGCAGGAAGGGAAGAAAGCAAAGGGCGGTAGCGGATTTTCCGGCAAAGGCTTCAAGTTTGACGAAGCTGAAGCGCAGTTGGTGACTGAAAGAAAGAAATTTCAAAAAGCAGCGTTGGGGCTTCAAGATTCCGACGACGACGATGCTGAAGATGATGTAAAGTTGCAACGCAGCAATAACTAACTATTGGGACAATATATTAATGATATAGGGTGGTTATTGATATTATTTTTAATTGCGTAGATTGATCAACACATCGAGAACATGTTGGCACCCAAACGAATGGTTAAAGAAATCACTGCCCCTATTGGTCCTCAACTTGCGGCTGGATTGGCCAACTTGCCCTTTGGGTCCAATGCTGAAAAACTGGAGCTGGCCAAGCGCTTGGCCTCACGTATCAACATGGCAAAGAACTTAGGAGCAGAAGCTAAAGTGGTTACTCAGCAGGCAGCCGAAGCCATTATGAAGGGCGATATGGCACAACCTGTCATATCGGTAAGTTGTCAGAAATTTAAAGGGATTTTATTTCCCTTTTACTCGATAAAAGCTAAGATGCTTTGTAATATTTTTTAATCACATTAGGATTGTAATGAAATTTCATACACATTACAAAATCATTGTCGGCTAATCTGTTTATTTCTTTCGTTGATGCTTAGGCAAAAACAATTGCTGAGCAACTAGCTGAAAAACTGAATGCCAAACTCAATTACCAACCAAAAGCCGACGAGGAAGGCAAGGATGAAGAAGCACAGATGGAAACGTTCAAGAAATACGAGGAAGAGTTGGAGATCAACGATTTTCCTCAACAAGCTCGATGGAGAGTCACTTCAAAGGTTAGTAATTATAGTAACCATCGCATGAATCCTCCATACTAAAAAACAAGCATCATTTCTAACCTATTTCCTTTGTAGGAGGCACTCGCTCAAATAAGCGAATATTCCGAAGCTGGCATAACAGTGAGAGGTACCTACTATCCACCTGGCAAAGATGCCAAAGATGGAGATCGCAAACTCTATTTGGCAATAGAAAGTACGAACGAACTTGCCGTGTCCAAAGCGAAGGCTGAGATCACACGATTAATCAAGGAGGAACTCATAAAACTAGTAAGTAGCACTCTGGTTGTAAAAATTTATTGGCTGCTTCCATTAGAGACCAAGTTCGTTCTATGCAAATCAACTTTATTAAATTGATACTCCAGTTAAAACAGAATGCGTCTTTATCAAGGGAATGGAATAGTTTTTTTAACTTGATATTAACCATATGTTGCATTGAACAATTTTGAGCTTAGAATTTGTATAATATCAAGAATTTTAAATGGGGATAGGTGGGCTGGCTAAGAGAGGCCTATGGGTTTGAAGACCAGTTTAGGTTACTTAAACAAAAATATATTAAACGTCTGATTGATCTATCAAGCATATTTTTCAAGACATTTGAAAAATCTCAATTTTTTTTTGTTTATGTTAGTTTATAGAGGGTGAGTCTAAATAGTCACAATATCGTTTAAAAATTTAATAGCTTTTTTGTTATGATGTTTTTATTTATTTAAAAGTCTCTATTTTTGATTAACTAAACTGGCCTACAAACCGGTAGCCCAATAAGGCTTCTCGGCTAAATTCGAAAGACCATTCAAAATTTCATCAAAGCAAATCAAACCCATATAAACATGGGTCCAGAAATGCTTCTCTTCCGAGATAAGTATGGAATCACATTAATGCATAGGCTTATTGTCTCAATCGCTGTAAGCATGCAAATGATATAAATAGTGTAGGATTTTGATGTGTAGCACCTACGGTTAAAATTTGTCGACCTTTCAGAACCCGTATAATTAAACTGTCAAATTTACTTCACCTGCACCATCTCTATAAACTTTGCAAATAAGATCTAAATCGTATGAAAACCCAATTCTTATGATTGTGCTAATGTTTTATTTATTTTCTTTCAGCAAACTACCTATCATCCAGCAAATAAAGGGCGTTACAAAGTTCTATGAAAAGTTTTCAATTCGATCCTACATTTGCAGACGAATGCATTCCTTTGCTGGGACAGCATTTTTCTTAACGTGAATATAATTATTTTGAGTTTTTTTAAAAATAAAGGAAAAATTAATTTTCACCGGCTTTTGAAACAATTGAATGTGAGCTCAATTGAGATTTAAGCTGCACAAAATAAAAATCGATTTTGTTAAAATGGGATTTTTGCTAGTTGTAGCATTAGTTGTAATAAGCGGAATTTTCGCTGAACACTGCTATCTTGAATTCCATGTTTCATATCCCGTTTTGATGAAATGGATTATACACTTACGATTAACAACTTTTTTAATATGAGAAATGATATCTTTTCAGTTTTTAAATGAGAGGAATAATAGAATTTTCAGAAAAATTGACGTCTGTTTTGGACAACTCCAATAGCAGGGTGTCCATCATGAGACGCCAATATTTGAAAAGTCCCATTTTTTTTCATATTAGTTTATATAAAGTGGTCCACAAGTCACAATGCTTTTAAAACTTGAATAATTTTTTTGCTATAATTAATTTTTTAAAGTGTATTTCAGATCTTGGTAAATTTGTCCCTGGAAATATATTCTGGATAAATTCACAATGCAAAGCAACATATAATATCAATAGATTTCATTGAAAATCAACCCTCAATCCAGTTTTCAATTGGCCTCCACATTTGACAGCACCACTTTTAGCTACCATTCAGCATTTCTTGACTTAAGTCTTTTGGAGTTACCTGACGTTCAGGTATACTGAACGTTTCGGAACAAAATTAAAGCCCTGGAACTGGATACGTTAAGAGTTGCCAAATGCCAAACGATTTTTATCGTTTGGCATGAAAATGCCAAACGATAGAGCCCAGCCCGTGTTTGTGAAGTGGAAAACGGGTATCATTTACGTGACTAATTTTCATACATAGTTTTAAAAGTATACTCCCATTTTTGGTATTTCTTTATGTGAAGAAATAAATGAAATAATTAAGAAACAAAAAGTTATTCAAGTTTTAAATGGTGACTTATGTTGTGGAATGGAAGCAGAATCTTGGACTGTTTACACGGAAACTTTGTAGTCCAGAGCCTCGGTGGCGCAGCAGTCGTTCATTTCCCAAAATGGTGACACCGAGCATAGGTTGTGGCGGTATGCATAAATGAATGCAGTTCACGTGGTATGAACAACCTACACATTTTGTGTGTGGTACACTGAATCTTTATGAAACTATGTTTCACCGCTGTTTCCATATTCAGTTATGGTTATGTACGTCGCCTTCAAACGGTATTTATTTACAATGTATTATAGAGCGAGGCCCAGTAAAGTTGCAGTAGTAGTACATCAACTCATAAGAATTTGAGATACAACAAAAATAATTTATTCATCACTGCTTTTAATGTTCACCCTGCCAACCAAATGTTACAAAACTACCAAGTTAGTTTTTCTCCAACCGTTTATTTTTTAACTTAGAAAAGGTTTTTAAATACCTGTTCAACCATCAATTCAATGTATAATACAGTATGTGATGAAACTTCTCACCAACAAAACAAAACAAAAAATCCTTTAAAAATATTTCATAAGATTCACAAGAACACTATATCTGGCATTCTGCATACATTCATTCAACGTTTAAAAAAATACACACAAACATCCGGGGTTTGAAATCATTATGTGCTACCTGTAAGGAACTCCGTATGTGCAAGTGACTGATGGCGAATGCGTTGATGCAACTGCCATTAGCAATGGAAGATCACTGGCGTCGAGACCAAGGACTTTGGTCATTTCACTAATATCACATGATGACTTTTCCATAAGGTATTCGGCCAACAATTGACTTTTGAAATAAATCTCTTGTAGTCTATCTTCTAGATGCATTAAGCACTGCAGAAAAAAAATAAAGGAATTATTAAATTTCTCGGAATTTATGTTAAATTCCTCGATACCCTCATTCCACCAATAATTGGTGAAGAATTCTGTGTCCTGAGATCAGAACCATTGTGTGACACCACATTTCATATCATCATCCGAGGGAAAGTGACGATCTTTTCAAAGTGGGCCAAAGATGTGGCAGTTGCAATAAGCAAAGACCCTTTTTAATTGAAGATCAAAGACTTATCCAGTAGATGTTCGAGCCTAAAATTTCTTTGGTGAGGGTGAGTTTGCATGTTTCCATTGCATACTGGTTCACTTCGATTCTGGCAGGTGACATAACGCCATTAAATGCAATTACTGTTCTATCGGAAACATTTCATTGGGAAATCTTTAAGTACAATCCGTATTGCCCAGACTATCGTCCTAAACTTTTCACATCTTTGGTCCACTTAAGGAAGCTCCGATGAATCACACCTCTTTGCCTCGGATTACAATGTCAAATGTGGTGTCACACAATGGTTCCGATCTCATAACCCAGAATTCTTCAGAAACTGTATCCATTCTCTAATATCACAATGGACAACGTGCTTACAAAATTATATAGAGCATGCGTAATTTTATGTTAAAATAAAAATTTTAAATTTTTTTTTATTTTTATTTATGACTTTATTCTAACTGAGCATCATTTATTACAAACATGTTTTATGTACACATGAGAAAAAGAAAATACTTACAAACTCGGGGGACATTTTTAGCTTCCACAGATGTAGAAGCGTTTCTGTCATATTTGTAACCAGCTGTGACATTCCTACTGGAATACTTTCAAGAATCCCAGTCTCCACATTGCACGTCTTATTAGACGCTACTTGAACCGTCCTGAAAAATTTTTTTTTTTTTACTCATTTAGAAATTGCTCGTACAGGCGCCTAGAGACCTGTGTAATAAGGGGAAGTAGCATACCATTTGTTAGAATCTGCCAAAATACAGATTGCCTCTGCCACACGTTCGTCGAGAGGCGAGTTGTTCACAGCGACGGCCAAATCGGAACACAAGCGAGATCCAAAATCTGTTTCGTCCGTGCCTTGTAGGATGAAATCCGCCATGTAATGGTCAGAGTAATTGGTCATGAGTGACCAAGAAAATCCTCGAAAATATTCATCTGCACTATTATGAGCCTGTTTGACATTGGACCTAACAAAGGAAATATTGTACATTTAAAAACATGTACATTTAAAAACTAGCTATTAGCATGTTAACAATGACGAGTTGCTAGCTATCAGCAATAATAAGATGTTGCCTGGCAACATGAGTTCATTTCAGCATCTCACTGTTCTGTGTTTCGCTCTTTATTGCTAACAACAAAGAGCATTATAAACGCACAGATCTGGAAAACTATATAGAAGATTATTGCCAGTGTTGCCACCTGATAGTTTTGATATATTGATATATGATTTTTGGGTATTTGGCGATTTCAACACGTGTTGAAATCGCCACACATTGAATGTACAGTGTACTGGCACAAATTGAAGTGGAATCCCTGCATCGCTTAACCAACTTTTGGATAATCGACGCTCTACTGTAATTGAAAAGCACCATAAAGTGGGGGTAAGATACTATTATATTTACATGTCCCTCAAAAACCTTATAGGCAACCGGCAATTATGAACACCATCTCCTTCTTGAATCGAGGGTTCATTGTATATGTATACTTCATTATACAAAACAAAAGATGAGTGAATCTTACGATACATACCGAGGCAGAGGTAGTTCAGTTGCTTGTAATAGTAAGGCCTCCTTGAGTTCGTCTTGTCGAGCTAGCTGATAACTTAATCCCGCTTCACTCTGATGTCTTAGCCGCACTTTCTCTCTGGTCGAAATTGACTTGTTTAAGTTTTCATCACTTTGCGAACGGCACGAACACGAGTTCTTGTTAGTCACACTACATTTGCACAACTTTCGACGCAAGGCACACCGTTTCCTAGACGTTTTGTTAACGTTCAAACTTTTCAACGAATGACATGATGTTTGGCACCGCAAATGCTGGTCTAACAAATCACAGTGGTTTTTCGCCTTCAAAACAATCTTGTCTTTTGTCAAGTTGCCATACTTGGTGCTGTTCTCCGCAACACGCGGCTGAGCTTGGTTAACGAGAATGAGATCCATCGAGTTTGGAATGCTTTTCAAAACCCCGTTACAATCTTCGTTGAGGCCGATGAAATCGGTTAAAGGACCGTTCAAATTTTCAATTATCCCGTTGTTTCCATTCGTGTTGATTATCAAACACTGACCTTCAGACTTGACATCAGTCTTGTTGATTTCCTGGTGATCAAGTTCCGATGACGTTTTTGGACATTTAGACGAATCCGTATCGTCCGTTGACGACAAATCCAAAATCAGGCTCAGCGGTTCGCTTCCAATACCAGAGTCGCATCTGTTACCATTATCCACGTTTTCCTGATCTTCACAGTTGATCAAGTTCTTGCTCACGCTCACCGTACGCGTCAATTTTCGGTTGTTGTTCTTCATGACCCCATTCTCCGCTATTTCCAAAAGGGAAAGCTCTCCCTTCAAAATCCTTCGAGATCTCGAGTTTAAGTGACCACAACAAAAGCAACACTGGTACTGGTGACCACCTCGACCGTAATGGTTCGAGTAAAACGTCTGAGCGTCAGTTTTCAACTTTAATTTTACCTCTTCCTCGGTGCAACAAATCTCTTGCAGGGGAACATCTCCGATCATAAAAGACACTTTGGAAGGAGAGGACGACGTGGTTCGGCTTCCACGCGACGAGCGATCTTCTGAACTGCAACTACTGAACCCGGAGTCACGATCGTTCGCTTGCAGTTCTTCCGAATGTTCTGCTAGATCAAAAACTAGTCCGTTTCTTACTTCACTTCGACTCTTGAGTCGACGATAAACTTTGCAGCATGATTCGCAATACTTACGACTTGATCGTAGCTGTTTCTTCACATCATCTGCTAATGGGCTACCGCTCAAAACGTTCTGCGAACACATTTCACAAAGTTTCTCGTTTTTCGAACATTCGCCGCCGTCATCCTCATCTTTGGAAATGATCGTTGAATCGTCCTTTTCAAAACTCTCATTATCAACTAATGGAAGACTTTCTACAGATCGCTGAATAGAGGCTTTCTCGCCTCTCGGATGCAAGACACTCAACTTCTCAGTAGAGCTGGTATCGGAAGCGACTAATGTTTGTTCCGAGGTGACCGAGACGCAGTCGGCATCGACGATTCTCTGCTCCAAGTTTTCATATACTTCACTACAACGTATGAAGTAACTCAGGATGTAGAGTAACCTACGCACTAGCTCAGTTTTTTTACCGATGATGATGGTTTTTGCCATTTTGCATGGAAAACCAACAGCTCCGTACAAATCCCTGCATACAAATAAATCAAAATGCTATCAGACAAAATGGTAACAAGCCAGATTAATAAATAGAGAAATTTGTGTACAGTCAAGGTTCGATTATCAAATAAGTAGATGAAACTTGAAAACAAAACAAAAAACAATTTACCCTAGTTGGGCCCACAATGGATTATATGGATGAGATTTCGCTAACATATCCAGCTAGAAAAATGAAAGAAACAAACAAGTTTTGTATTATTTTTAATCTAACACTCTCGATACTACAGGAAGCTCTCGATTTATGCAAGTTCGATATACTGTATATCGAACTTGCGAAATTGCGTGCTGTATATCATATACAGTTGGCAATTTCGCTACTATGAGAAAAACATTCTCAGATGCCCGTTATAGGCTTAATGTTGTTTTTTTCCTTTTGCAGTATCGATATATGAATTTTCGATCAATGCAAGGTTCACACAGAACCTAACTTGCATAAATCAAGGACCTCCTGTGTGTTGGCAAACAGCTAAACATTAAAATATCTATTATTATTATTATTATTATTATTATTGCTATATAATTTGTATTAACAGATAAATTTATAAAATACTGTTGATAACACTGAACTGCCAGGCTTTATACTTTTTCGTTTACAATCTTTATCTCTTTAAATAAAAGCCACTGTCTGTAATGCATTCTTAGAAAGCTTTGCGACGCTCCGGTTTGCATTGGAGAAATTGGAGTTCAAACATTCAAACAGTTCTAGCACCTAAAAATGATAACACAAAATGGCCGTTCCTGTGGCTTTTGGAAATGAGCGTTGAATCGTCCTTTTCGAAACTCATTCGCAACTCGAGGTTACATATTCATGTAATCTTTGAAGGGTTACTTAGTTCTTGTTGTAGGAAATTATCTTGACTAGTTTTTGATATCTCATAATTTGCAGAGAACTTTACCATTCTAAAAATCATCAATTTCAGTGAGAGTAATAAAGTTTTAACTGCTTCCCTTACAGGTTATGTTCATATTTTCACTGATATTATCATACAATTGAGGAGTTGGGTACAATAACGACGTAAAGGCAATTACGTTGTTATTCCTAGATCGCATTAATTTAATCGTTTTAGACCAGTCTATAGCCTAACGGCCCCTCTAGTTTAGGAATGAATTTTTTTATAATTGAATTTTTAAATTCGCCCGTAACTTTAAGTCTATCAACTCAAGTTAATATTTTTTTTTTGTAAAACCTGTTCATTTTTCATTTATCAATAACCCCCCCCCCATCCCAGTTGACAGGAATTTCTTTCAATCTTAAATTTGAAGATACCAGAAGTTTTTCCCCTGTTTCTCAAAGCAACATTTTTGGAGTTACGTCGTTATTGCACCCAACTCTTCAATTACATTCTTTATTGCAGCAGCATTAAACAAAACTTGTTCATTACTTGGTGATGGTGTTTCACAAGTTTAATGCTTTAATGAAATGTAACATTAAATTAAAACCATATTATTATGAAACTTAACTGACTCGTTGTAAACAAACACCACCGCATGGAACTAAGTTTATATTTTGTAACTAAAATTATAGCGTTATTGTTATTTTTTCATACAATCACTGTTTGTGGCCCGTGAGAGGACTTTGTTAACAACAGATCAAGTGTTTTTAATTGCTCCAAAGTTAGCTGCATCATAAACTGCCACCACTTCAATTAATTAATCGATAATTATTTTAACCTTTAATTATTTGGAGAATATCCTTCTTTATGTATGAATCTGTACTTTCTAAACACAATTTAAAAAACTAGACAAAACAATACATTAGCTTACCCATTTTGCTTTATGTTTTTTGTAGTATGAATGACTAGGCAGAATACCAGATGGAGTGACAGTTGGCACCCATGCGAGATGATGAGATAAAACAGCAGTCAACAAGGTGCTTATAAAACTGAAAATAAATAAAATAAAATATAAAAATAATTCAATATTTTTGTTTAATAGAAATTAAATATGCATACAACTACATACTTGTAGACACTTGTAAATACTTACAATTTAGTTCCTTTGGTATCTAAGCTTTCTACCAAACCCATAAATTCGGTCATAAATTTTAAGCAAATGATATGACGACGATTGAAATCAGACATCATGCTGATCCACACCGGATCTGGCAGCCGTGGCGTTAAATACAGATCACACATTGCTTTCTGTAAAGCTTCATGACCCTTTTAAAATAAAGTGAATGGAAAAAGGTTTTAGTTTAATGTACAATTATATTTTGAATCACAACAATAAGATCAAACGTTAGTTACCTCCATCACGAGTTTAACAAAACAGTTTCTGTTTTGACATGCCTTTTCAATCTGAATACGCAGCTTGTTGATGTAGTTCTCGATCAGTGTGATGTGCGAGAAAAAAAAAGTTTGGAATTGCCTAGATAAGAAATAAAATTATACATTTTTTATCTGCTACACTTATAAATTTTCAGAAACAATTACAATAATGAAAACTAGTTTTTGTAAATACAAAAATGAGTCTCGCATTTGCAAGAAAATTGTTTGAGACATTTAATAACAACGTGAAACTTACGCATCATCTGAAAGATCTTCACTTAATTGAAATATCACAGCCATTCCAAGAATGCTACGTTTCTGACTAGATAATGAATTCCGCATCTAAATAAAAACCAACAATAATTCATTGATATCGTTAACTTTAGTGATGTGCTTCTAAAATAAATACTTGTAATGCAAACAGTGTAAAACAAAACAACAGACTTTTGAAGCAATTCTACTTTGGCAACAAAAAATGCAATTTCCAACAAACAGTTGTTTCTATATAGTTCGTTCAAAATCACAGAATTTGGTATACATAAACACAACAACATTTATAACAGATTGCCAATTGAATTTTTCAAATTTAGGCCTCAGAACTCAGATATTGACAATTCAAGGAAAAGCAACAAGTGTGCCCAGCCTAGTTTTAATAAAAACCAGAGAAACATTAATTACAAACAAACATTAACTTTGATAAAACCCTGAAAGCAAAATTCGCATTTGGGGTTAAATCAGTGACCGTGGTGGCCACTACAATATTTTATTTAATTTTCACATGCATGCTTAGAAGTTTCACATTACAATGGCCGAGTTACGGCAACTTTACCACAAAAAAAAAACTAATACTGAATTGACCATTTTTATATGAATGATTAACCTAATCTTGAAACAGGAAGTGTGAAATTTAAAAATAGCTCTCACTCTGATCTTAACCTATTCAAATATCACAGAGTGACATACCATATTTTCCGGGAAGCTCGAATCATCCCACTTCCTGGGCAGACCAAATTCCATGCTAGTGGTACGACAGCGTAACCACCGCCTTTGCAAGCTGTTATAGCTGCCCGAATGAGGAAGACTAGACTGAGAACAGTCGGATTGGGTGTTGACATTCAGGCTGTTTAAACTACTCGTGGAACGTAATCGATTGGACACTCCCGCGTTGAAATCAATTTCATTCTTGTTCTGCCACTCAGGAGTATCTACAAAAATAAAAATGAAATTATAATCACAAATGGACTTTTAGTTCATTTCACAAACAAATGTGTATTATTATTTTATCTTAATTATGATTGCAATTAAATTATACCTGCACTTAATGGAAAATTAGAACGTTAAACGAGTTTCAAAATCTTAAATTTGCTAGCTGCATTTGAATGTCATTATGAAGCATCCAAGTTTCACAACATGGCTACAATTCAGCAACCATCTTAAGTTTGTATGTTGAAATATTTAACATACATATTTCACATTCTAAGCTTCAAATTTATTAAATTGTACGCTTACCAACTGATCCAACCGATGAAGATAACCTCTCCAAGCAATCATTTTGTCTCGCGCAAGTCGTTTTGCAAGTGAAATCCACTGACGAGCTTGATAAACTGTCTGATAGTTCTTTATCACTAAAAGAAAAACGAACGAGATTACAGCAGTTTATCGTGCAAAAATCTCTTTAACGATAGTAATGATGTTTTATTATGGTCAAAAAAAATTTACTGTGTACAAGAAATGCTTACTTAGTCCGGGTGGGAATAGGTGCAGGGTACACTTTTGTAAACATCAGCTGCAACGGTGAACGAATCGTATGTATTTTAGTGGCTGTCCCACGATACGACATTGCAACAGATCCAAAAATCATCTCGCCCAGCATCTTCACATCTGATTTTGGCCGTAGATACTGAATTCAAAAACAAAAATTAACCTTCTAAAAAAATAAAATTCAAATACAACTTTCTATTCCAAAATAATATGAATTTGTTCATATACAGTATCTATGTATTAATTTTTACAGATGTTAATTTAGCATACTATGTGATACTAGTAAAAAAACAAAAAGCCTTTTAAAACCCGTTGTTTGAAGGGTAGGCTATAGTATTTTAGCACTTTACAAAGAGCGCAAATATTATTGCATAACTTTTCAAAGTAAACCTGAAATATTTATTTAATTTCAAATGAATTATAAATTTATTTTCAATTAGTCATTTATGGATGTTTCATGATTCAAGGATGTCATTTGTGTTCATACAGCAAACCGAAAAACAAAGACGACTTTGAAACTTTGGAATTTACAGGACAGCCAATCACTGTACAGGTAGCAATATCCAATGTATTATGCAGTATGTACAACGTGTACGAACACGAGTTGACAGTGCTACATCTTGTACCTGTAGTTTTCCCGCAATTCCAGGCAGAATTCCCTTTACACTGCACCTGTGTGCTTGAAATAATGAAATAATAACCGCCCTCGAATAGTAACCGCAGGAAAAACCTACATTTGTTTGAAAAAATTACAATAATAACTGCAGTTATTATTCGAATAAAACCGTACGCCGGTATTTTAAATTTTGTGGTAATTTTCTACGCCTTCTACAATATTATAATTAGCCATCTCCAATATTCAATCTTAATATTATGAAATAAACATTAAAAAAAAATAAAAAATAATTGCATAAAAAAATAATTCACTCAAACCACCAAAAATAAATAAATTCACCAGTCTTCAAATTTAATAGAAAAGTCATAATCACTTTTAAATCAATTCATATATACTAATTTTAATCATTACATAAAAATCAGTAAAAATAAGTTGGTTAGCAAACATTAGCTAAAGGCTTGTTTTTATGAATGTATACAAGTAACATCTTCAAAGTTTCACTGCGAAAAGTCATATTGTACACCAACAGTGAAGGTCCGCAGTTAATCAAAGACTATCTACCGAAACAACACAATTTAATTCGATGACCGATAGACAGAAACTTGTTCAAGTTTTTCGAGGAAAAAAAATGCGATTTAAAAATAAATTCTACAGATTAAATATAGGATGCAGACATAGATATGGTGAACATATGACTGTTAGCCGGGTACTTTTGGGCAATAAGCCAAATGTATCAAGAGTAGAACATAAATGATAAAAAAAGTGCACGATATCTGAAGAGAACGATAAGATTACTTCCTCCACATGACAATGAGTGAAACTACACTTGGTTACCTTTGCTTTCTAAAACCACGAAGTGGTACTTCACAAACATATGTAAAACCAATCGCGTAATCTGTCGATTTATTAAAAAATAATAAGTAGGCCTACAGGGGGGGGGGTTCCTGAGTTAAGGACGAGTTCCGTTTCAATAGGTCTGTCTGTAAGTCGAATTTATATACAAGTCAGAACAATTAGGTATCTAACATCTATGTTAATCAAATGTGTTTTATTTTAATGGGTTGTGTGTATCTAAGGGGTGTCTGCGAGTCTGGCGTCTGCGACCTCAAGGGCTACCTGTAATGCATAATTACAAAGACTAACTTATGTTATGACTATGAGAGTTTGTGTTGAGTTAGGTGTTCCACAATGTGTTGCATGGAACGCAAATGCTGTTAGTTTTTAGTTTTATGAGAATTTTGACAAGATATAATTTTCAATTTATGCGAGATCTTTACAAAACGCAACCCTCACATGAATCGATGGCCACCTGTTTATCCAAAGAATATTCGATATTATTGCGCACATCCAATATTATAGAGCATGCACAACCTACAAATAGGTAATACATAACCTACTGTCACGACATTGTGCTATAATATTCAACTATATTTTGTTTTTTAATACGCTACTATTGAATCTGTGTTATAATGCTCTGCCAGCATAAAGACCACATGTCTTATCATGACCATGACAACGTTGACATGTTGTTTTTTTCTATTTCAGAACAGTGTAGAAAAAATTAGTAAAAGATTTCGATTAGATATTAGCTGCCACGAGTGAATGAGTCGTCTGATAAAAATTTCAGACGTCAAAAGGAAATGAAACCAAAACTAACAAGCATCCTGAAGTTGTCGAGTTGAGCAAAAGTATTGCACACTGTGAACTTCGGCTGAAAATGAGAAAGCGTAGAACATAATCTAATAGAAAACGAGCTAATCAATTTCAGACGTTTCGGCAGCTATTCTTCAAACCCAGACAACCAACTACTGCAGAGACAAAACAAACCAAAAACAAAAAACTGGATTGAATTACCAGTTAATAATGCATAACTGTTAATAGTTTATATTTTTCATGCCTGCGCTTGCCTTTGGTCTACGTGATTTAAAGAAGTTCCAAATCAAACTTCATTTACACAACTTGAATATTATTCGTTAAATTAATTTTTCCTGATTTTGGTTGATCCAGTTTGATTTATAGTTAGTTATTTTATAGAAATTATAATAAATAAACAATAGGAAATTTTTTTTTTCGTAACTAATGGTTCACAATAGAATAAACTCATTTCAAGGTTAGAAAATTTATTTTCTTTAAAGATAAACCAGAAAGCCACAGATCGGTTAACATAAAATATTACATGGCTGAAATTAGTTCCCTTATTATAAGTTCATTGATATAATAAGCACTTCCCTGTCAAAGTGAGTCATAATCACATGTTTTTAATACAGTCCCGCCCAAGTCAAATGAACTAGTCCAGTTACATCACTACATAAAATTCCATTCCGATCATGACATTACATCATCAGTCCTTCATTTACAGGAGAGTTATGTTTTCCATAAAATCTCGCATTGATTGAAAATAGTATATGTCAACATTCCCATGAAGTGGGAAGTGTTCACTCACTCATACAACACAGCTTAACTTAAACTGGTGAAATAGACACCTTTATTAAGTTAGTTAAAAACACACTAGATTTATCATAAATTTAATACGGTTTTGTTTTAATATAATATTAATATTTAATATATATTTTTAATATTTTTTTATATTTTGTGCGCCTAAGTATGGATGCCTACAGTGGAACAAAACATGTCTAGGTGATGGTGTAACTCAAGCCATGTATTCTGCAGGCGACATTCCCTCATGCGATATCAAATTTGCCATCCAACATCCATTGCATCAAACTATTTGTCTGACAACAGAAAAAGCAAGAAGAAACAGTGATTTTCAATTTCGCATCCAACGGACCACTGTCAAATCTGAATGAACCACTAAATTTGGGTTTAATGGAGTGTATGAAGCAAAATTATGTGGCACCATAGAACACCGGCATCACGTTTGATGTCATGAAATCGCCATTTGGAGATGGATGGAAAGCTCGATATTGACATGTCAGTTAACACCACATAACTGTACTTGGTCGCTCAGTCGCCATTTTGGAAAATGACCGACTTCAGCGCCACTGCAGCTCTGACAAAATTCTTACAAACTTTGGATGTATACTTCCATTCCAGCATCACATTTGTATAACCTGATATGGAATAAATAATAGACTTTCCAAATGTTGACACACATCAAAGTGGACACCCTGTATAACCCCTTATAACAAATTTTCATCATAAATAAATAAGTTTGTGGACTTTTGTTACACTAAGTAAAAATTATGAAACCCCAAAAAATCAAACAATTTTAACCACACCAAGTGAGCTGTAGATTAAAATTATTAAACATTGACTTTTTGGAAACTCAATGTAAAAATATTAAGTTTAAATCAATATAATCATGATTTCCAAAATGGTTATTACGTCTCCAACCAAATAACGAAAAAATAATGATTTTGTAGTTGCTTTTTTCCATCGTTTGTTAGCCAAATATTTTCTACTTTTAAGCCTAATTGAAAAGAAAATTTCAATTTTTATGCAAATTCAATCCGATTCTCAAAATCAGTCCCGTGTCCAACAAGCTTTTATGCAATTTCGTATGCATAATTTTGCGTACATCAAGATTACATCAATACTTTCAAGCAATTTCTCTAAAAAATGCAGAACTAGCAGAAAAACCTGACATGTATCAACTTACTGTCAAAATTATAATCACTAATGCTTATTGACCTAACCACATTAATTTAAAAAATAATACGTTTATCTGCATTCAACGACTTATTTCACCCCCCCTTGATCCCTGATGGAAAACATTAAGCTTTCTTTGGCAACTGCAATCAGTTGGCTTGCGCAATATTTTAAACGTGATTACAAATAAAATGACATGAAAAGTCATGCACAATAGTCACCTGGTAAACAGCTCCGTCACATGTTACTTCAATGATATCAGTCTTTGGAACTTGGGTTGATAAAGCGGGAGTTGACTGAGTCTGGTTTCGTTTCAGTTTCTGAGCTAATGAACTTGACGAGCATTGTCTCTACAAAAAATAAAACACAACATTTAACATCAATGTTAATAAAACCTACGACCATCATTATAATACTACTGTTGTTACAATAATGTTCCAGATTGTTCAACTTTCCATATATACTCGTGTAACAATCGATATTACAGTGGAGGGTCGATTATCCGAACTAATTGGAAGCCATGGGTGTTCATAAAACCAATTTGTTTGCATAATTGGATATTAATAGTTTGTTTTATTACATGCATATTACATATAAATATTCTACAATTATTTTATTTTCTTTAAAAGCATGAAGTTTTCCTTTCAGTTATTGTCTTTTATGAACACTGTTCGCTTCCACTTTATCATTTAATTTAACCATAGGAAAGTGAAATTATCAGAACATTATCCACTAGAATGTACAGTATACAACTGGCACAAATTTAAGTGAAATCCTTGCACATCAATTACCGCTGTTCGGATAACCGACGTTTCGATAATCGACGCTCTACTGTATCATAAAAGTTGATTCACGACTTTGGCCAAAACATTTTTTTTTTCATATATCGTATGTAAAAGCCGACCTTTACTTTCTTGCAAGAGTACACTGTACTTCGTACACATAGTATTCATGTCACAGATAGTAATGTAATATCACACAAGTGGAGTTCTACAGTTGTGATTTTGAACTTTCTCCAACATCTTGTGTAAACACCTTGTTTATGATATTTTTTGTTTTGTTTATATGTCTCCTTTATTGGTTTCTGCATCAATTGGGCTTCTGCTGATTACATTCTGGACTCGTATTAAAGCATAAATTTCAGCCTCTCAAAAGTAGAAACCATGTAAGGCCAAAAGTAAACGATACTTAACCATCCAATTTGGTTGGCTGAAGGCTGGCTAGTCATTGGTTACTCATTGGATCATCCAATGACCATACAGTGTTCAGCCGACAAAATTGGATGACATTGTATCATTTGTGTTCGAACTATCAGTTGATCCCATAAATTAAAACCTAAAAAAAGGTCTAAAAATTTCGACTTTTACACTGTGAGTATATATGGTGAATTTATATAGTCGCAAATAAGAATGCAATTCCCATTTGTCAACTATTAACACTATTTGAATCAAATTTTACGCTGGTGCTGATCTTTTCAGTCTAAATGCCAATTCAAATTTAACAAAACCACAACAGTTGTAAAATGATTAAAAACAACGAACAACAGGCAGTGGTGATAAAATTTCAATGGAAAATATACTCTTAAATACTAATTCAGATAAGATGTTAATAGCAATGTTAACTTTGTCTAGCGAAAACTCAGAAACATGAGCTACAAAACTTGAAAAATAAAAAAAATAAACCATTATGAACTAATCTTCCTGAAACAAAACAAATATTTGTTAGTATGATATATTTAAACTCAATAGTTCAATAACTTTTTCACCTGAACGGCTGGTGGTGGTTCCAGTTTCTTAACCGAAGAGGAATCAAACAAGAGCTTTCGACTTCTTCCATCGCATTCACGAAACAACAACACTCTGATTTGGTTCTTATTGAATACAGGTTGCTTCCAACTGCAATATAAATCGCACATAAATTATATAAACTATCTAACATACAATTACAAATAACTCTCAATTATGAACATTTGCTATGATATAACACAATTCATATAAACAACTCAGTTTTTTTATAACTTTCTTATTTCATGTTATATATTTTATACGATCAAGACTATCGTAGATACATTGTAATATAATGTATCGTATTTATGAACCATTCGATGTTATTTTAATGCTTTAAAATAGCTGCTAACGTATACAATATGTATCGTTGAAGTTCAGATTCAACTAAAGTACAATGTCTCGAATGTTTACAATTAGCAAGGTTCATGCACATGTACATGAGTACCATATGGAAAAAAAAATTGATAATCAGAAAGAAAAAGGTCTCATAAAAACTAACTTGACAGTTTATACAGGATGTTCCTAAAGGTCTAGTCACATTTTAACCACAGATGATATGCATAAAAGAAAAAGTAAAAAACATATAAACATGGGTCCGGAAATGCTTCCCTTCTGAGATAACACGGGATTGGTTCACAAAATTCCATAAGCTTTATCTCAATCCCTGTACTGTAGGTATGTATTTCTGAACACGTTTTATGGATTTTTCGCGTCGTTTTGACTTGTAGCATATGTGGTTAGAATTTGACTAGACCTTTCAAGAACACTCTGTAGAATTTTGCAACACGAAATATTTGGTCGCAAAATCTGAACATAAAACATAACAAAAAAAACATACAAAGTGAACATTGTATAACATGTTAATTTACATAAACATAATACCTGACATTGGGGATTTGTAGAAACATGGTTTTCATACTGACTGATATTCAATGATAATAAAAGCTCTACGTGTTCACATGTTCTGGTTGATATGTATGTGTTACGAGATAACAGTATATTTTCCACAAACGGTTTGTTTATACTATTTCTGTTGCCACTTATGTAACCAAATTACATGCACACCTAACTATTTATCAGCATAATCTTTGTTTCCAAACATTCTTAGGCACACACAACATTAGAATGATTCATTCCCTTCGCTATCTTGACCTTTACAGGTAAATAACTTGGGCCAAGATATCCTTAACAAAAAAAAAATACACCAGCAAAACTATTAATAACTGTTTTGTTTTGTTTTTTTTAACCATCATGTTCTCATACAATGAAATGTTTGAAATGATAAATTCATGTTATTAAGCATTCATTCATTCTGGACGTTTGTGAATCAACCCAAGACAACCGTCATGAAGTGAGCAAATCATACATACTCACCAGCCAGATGTCATTGGAATTAACACACCACGTGATTATTATTCAATTCACAAGAAAAACTTTCTTTAAAAAAAACAACTAAAAATAAATAAATTAATAGGCCTAGTTTACACGTTGTACACCAACTAACTCGAAAAACTATTATGAGTCATAACAAATCGGTCAATGAATTTCAATGCCTTTCATAACTGCAATTTTGAATGTTTAAAATCCGTACACTACTATGATTTACATAATCAAAAAAACTATCAAGCTTGACAAAAACAAAACATTCTTATGATTGTCCATATTTATGATGTGGAAATTATTAATATGCATGCATATTGTGCACATTTTACAACTCGATCTCAAAAAAAACAAATTCTTGGGTTACCAAACAAATCCTACACAATAATAATAAATGTTTAATTCCAAAAGCAAAGGGCTAAAATCTGTTTTCATTTCCACACAGTTATCATAAGTTTCATGTGCATAGGATAAGTTTCACTGTTTAGTTACATGTACATATTTTTATCAGTTGCCTGCATGTGACTTAATCATATGATGTTGACACATTTCGCTCAGCCATATTCTTCGCTGATGAATTTGAATTGAAAATGACCACGCATCACGTTGTAACTTTTCCCCCTCCCTCGCACTGCCCTGTTTACTTTAATGTCCAATAATTTCTCGCAATAAACGACTGTACTCAATATCCGGAACTGAGTGATACAAGTCCAATGACCGCAAAAAAATAAAACCTTCATCCTGCATTTTTCTCCATCACCAGGACCCGAACTTGGAAATATGTATAAAGAATGTGCTACATTCAACATACCTATGTGTGCATCTCGTTAATCTTTCTGCCAATAAAAAAGACCACAAAAAAAAACAATATCGAAAAGCAAAAAACAAAAATGATTTCAATCATTATTCCCAGAAGCTTGTTACGAAATACTGGAAAAACGTTTGGATTGAATCATTCATACACTCAAACTGTAAAGTCTGAGTGTATGAATAATGCTCTACAGTACATACTAAAATAGTGAAACAGTTGTGCATACAGTAAGTTCTATGTATATACCACGAAATATATATATATGCTTTAAAGCATCGTAATATTGACCATTAAGTTTTAATACGTCCTATCCCATAGTATTAAAACGAATTACCGACTGATTAAGTACGAATGGGTTCACATTAAACAGACTTTGAATAGGATCGATTAATAGATAACATCAATATAAATAATAATAAAACAGTTGGGTGGATAGTTCAGTATACGTTACTCATTAAATGCATATTGAGTGCATGCACATCATTCATGTTTGAATTACTGTAGTGCCAGTGCTGGAATACTAATATAGTAATAAAAATCTAAAGGGTGAGCCAAAAAAAAAAAAAGAAATGTGTAAGTACTTCATCATATTGGAATCGGAGTAACTAAACATTTATCAAAATACATTAAGTAATTTGATTTAAATAAGTTAATTCTATCATTTGTATGATGAAGTACAAAATAATACAAAAAAAATGGCATAAATAAAATTATGTTCACACAAATTTTACTGTTTTCTTTTTATTTTGAAATTGATACAGTTTTTAGTTTCTATCAAAACAAAGCCATATTTTATTTCAATGGTTCTAAATTTATTTAATAAAACATATTTTTCAATGATTGTTTTTAATTAAACTATATTAATATTATAAAACGTTTACAAAGAAAAATATTAGCAGCTAGAGTACACAGGGCTAGTTATCAGAGGTTGACTATAACAACGTTGGCATGAAATGATTAATTGGGGGCTATATAACCAATGTAATTAATCTGTGATAAGCTAGTATAACTATTCAGTTAGCGATCGAAGCTAACAAAAAACAGTTGGTCATTGTTGTTATTTTTTACCAGATGGTACACTGACTAATATTTGTGCTACGACAATGTAATTTTTCTTATTATTATCAACAGTCACTTCCCCAGATTAAAAACAAGAGAATGTTTTTCTATAGTAGTTATTTTTAATACAGACATCCACGTTTTAGTTTATTTCGAATGAAACTGATTAAAAACAAAACAAAAAACTTATCATGAGATGTTTCCGGAAACAGAAGGTCGACGAAAACTCGTGACTTGACACAACGTCCGTATCACATGCTGATGCCAAAGCAAAAATCGTAAACCATACAAAATGCATGTTAAACTGTCGATAATAACTCACCAATAAAAAGCAGTATGGGTAGTTATTATTCGACTAGCCTGTTATTTATGCATTACAAGCTATTTCATTACAAAAAATCATAATTCTATAAAAGCGCTATTAAAATAGCCCTCCCCCCCCCCCAATTATACATGGTTACAGTCACAGGTTAATTAATGCTAATATACATATTATATACATTATAGACATATAATATGCATATACATATTATAAAATAAGTAACTTACACATACCTACATATTGTATATATTGTATACTATATATTATACAATATATACAGTATTGATATATAAATAAATATACAGTATATCAATATAGTATGCTTTCTTTAATGGAGAAGCTGCGTGTGGCGCTAGTGGTTAGGTATAGGAGTTGATGTTTTTAACTAACCTAATCTATAATCTTATAGTGTCTATGTCTGTACATACCAATTTGGCTAAGTTAGAAAATACAACACATAAAATTAATACACCAATTAATACGTTTTAGTTTTTAACCTAAGCTTCGACCTATACCCAAGCATCTTCTCTATTAAAGGAAAAAGATCATACGTACATAATTAGTTATTGTGTATTTATGTCCAGCCACCGATATGAGCGCGCTACGTGTCTATTGTTTAGGTCGTTAATACACAACTACCGTTATTTTAGGTACCTTAAAAAAAGAAACTTTTTTATGTGATCCGACGACGTTTACAATCTTAATTGTACAATACTAGATAAATAAAGCGAATATAATTATTAATAACAATTTGTGGCACCATACCAAGAATCATATGTAAACTTATGTGCTTCAGGGAATTTTGGCTTACTCACTGGTACACCCTATATAAGGGAGGGGAGGGGAGGGGGTATAAGTCATATAGTATACCTTGTGCTATACCTATAACAGATGCTAAATTTGTTCAATATTGAGCATCTTCGACATTCATAGGTTAATGTCATACACAAAACAATACATCTGTATTTACTTCCTATTTATTACATAGGTCATTTTTAAAATTCACACATCATAGACAAGAGATACAACAACTGTCACAGTTATGCACAGGAAGTGCATCTTGAACTCCACTCGCCACATAGGAATAGCTAACATTATTATTTGATATAGATAAAAACAACTTACCATGAAGATTCAGTGATGGCTTCTTGCTTCAAATTCGATTTAGAACCCCCTTTTCGACCACTAAATAACTTATTTAGCAACGCCATATTTTTAACGTGAAAGCTCCCCAAAAATCATGGACTTATCACATGACTACTCGTGAACTCGAGAACGTTCCGCGACGAATGAGCATCAGTCAGCCGATTGGTAGAAAAGTTGTTGCTAAGGACAACAATGGAACGCTTAAACTCTACAACTACTCCGTGGCCAACGACCAATCGTGATAAATGTTAGATAATGATGTTGACAGAAAGAGAATATGAGCATGCGTGTGATTGGTTCGTTTGTTTAAAGTTGATAAAAGGATAGAAAGTTGTGAATTACTCAAAAGCAGACCTCACGAGTGTGGGAGAATTTACTCTTTCGCAATGTTTACGTTTTGAAATATCATCGTGTTTTATAATTATGGATATGATAACACACTCAACCTGTTTCCTTATAAGAACAACGGTCTGATGTGTGTCAAGAGAAATGATGTTGAAATCATTAATAAGAAATAAAGATGAATGTGTTTGATTCGTTTTTTATTTTTTAATCTTTTTGGCTGATGATTATGAATCATGGAGTATATTTTTTATTCGATTTTAAATAAAGGCATAGTAATGTGTGAAAGTACACTACAAACTCGATTATCCTAACGTGACAAGACCAAGCCTTTTTCGTTTAATCCGATAATTCAATGTCCAGTTTTTAATATTTAAAAAGAGTCAACAACGTTGTACAAGATTAAAAACGTGAAAATTTATTATACAGTATTCTATTAACCTATCTATACAAACTCGTTTGACTTATGACTTTGTACGATCATATGGGGGTATGCATGCGTGGAACTATTTTAGTAAATGTAGTAATTTATACTACTACTTTTATTGAAGCGCTGATAAAAGCTGATCTGATTGTTACGAGTACAAGTGTTGCTTGAACTCGTCCGCATATCGCTGCGGCGCCGTAACAAAAGCGCGCAAGACAAAAGCGCGCAATACTAACCACCCAGACAAATGCGCGCAAGACAAAAAACGCGCAACTTTAGAATATGATACATACCGATATCTATTAAAGCTGAAGATGTCAGAATACTTACGTAATATTGTAACTAGTGTACGGTATAGTTTATCATCTACTTCTACTTAAATGACTTAACAAACTTTTTGATACAAATTTTATTTATCTAGTTGTATATTTATTACTAGATTAATCAATAATACATGTAGAGGAAGTTTAATTTATTTAAGCTACATTGAGTTGCGTATTTCTTTAACATGTGTATTTCTCCATCATGTTATAATTCAAATTTTAGTTATGCTAATGTTGTTATGATAACAGGCGAGCAATAGTAGATTTGATTTAATTTAATAATTTAAGTTAATCTAATCTGTTACTAATTCTTATGTTGTTTTTTTTTTATATTTAAATGTTGCACACATGTGTTGCACATACAAATATTCAAGTTTTAGCGATTAATAATTCAAGTTTTTTGACAGCTCTACACTATGAAACAATGAAAACGATGTAAACAGGCGAGCAATAGTATATTTGGTTTGATTTAATCTAAGTTAATCTAATTTATGTTACGAATTCTTATGGGTTTTTTAGATGTTGCACATATTTGTCAGTGTCTGAATAACTTTTATTTTACTATTAAACTACTATGAAATAACTAACTTTTTCAAGTTTTTTATGCGCGTTTTTGTCGGCGTGCATTTGTCCTGCGCGCTTTTGTCATTGCGCCTTTGTCCGGCGCGCTTATGTCGGATCACCCGCTAAGTCACAGTGCAAGTGCAAGAAGAAATTGCAAAACAGAAGTGGACCGTTCTTCCACTTTTTGCTTACAGAGGCAAAACTTGGACTTGTTAGCTTGGTGTGGTGGTGTGGTTGATCATGATCAGTGATTGACGACCACGCAAAGCGGTCGCACTTGCAATCATGAACTGTTCGCACTGGCAATCATGCATTTATCTTAAAGCTCATGTAAAAAAAAAGAAAAAAGATGGCACAAGTAGCCTACTACCTACTTGTGAAATCATAGTTTTACAAGTTTTTTGAAGGGTATGTTTTTTTCGCGTGGCCAGTGTGATTAAACTATGGAAAACATAGCATAAATTTATATATCATTGGAAAGATATGGGATGTAGTATTAGTTGCACTCTAGCATTGAACGGTTCATAAGCAATCGCTCTTTGAAAATTGGTGAGTTTTTTGACCTTGCTGCTTTATTGTTATGAATGTGCTCATGAAAGTGGTCTAAACATAAACACAGTTCAAGCTTGGTGTCCCCACGATATTCGAATACATGTGCTTGTTGTGTTTGATTTAATGGCTAATCAGGAGTTTAGAGCAGGCCTTCTTAACCTTTTTTCATTCGCGACCCCCTTTTATCGGAGAAAATTTTTTACGACCCCCGGTATAATAAAATTATATAAAATAGTAAAATTAGAATCAACAAATAAAATTATATAGTAAAATAAAACAATATACTGATAGTAAATCACAAAACAATTTATTTACATTCTAATGATAAGGTTGTGCTTATTTATTTCTACAAAACATTAAATTTTGGTTGAATGTTTGATAATGCAGGATGCAGGGCATCTTCAACATTTTGATTTAATTATCAACAATGCTGAAAATGCCATTTCACATAAATAGGTTGTACAAAATAGTAGAAGTATGTTTAGGGCCAATTCTGAAGGAATTTTTTTCAGGAATTATGTTTTCTTTGTCAATTTTTGATTTTTGATTAATTTTTGGTCGTTGTAAAAACATTTAGTCAAAGTTTCGCGACCCCAATATTTAGTTCTGCGACCCCATTTGGGGTCCCGACCCATAGGTTAAGAAGGCCTGATATAGATGACCGATATGTTGCCTGGTGAGCTCACCTGCAATTCCCACATGTTATGTGGGCAAGTAGTAAACTTTGCAATTTGGTCGCTCCGAATGGGAGAAACTCAAGTTCAGAGGGGTGTTGCAAACCTCTTATTGGATAGTCAAGGCAATCAAAATGACTTGGGAATGTTCCTCTGTTTCTAAGGGGCTCAAGAACTCCAATTTTACAAATGTAGAATGGTAGAGCTCCTGGAATGCATCATGTTTTTATTAATAACTCATGTCCTTCAACGCATCTGAAAATTCCTTTACAGCCCTCCTTTCCTTTTTGGCTATGGACTTCCATCAGTTCAGAACTTGCCCACATAACATGTGTATATTGCAGGTGAGCTCACCGGGCAATGTATCGGGCATCTATGTTATGTGACATGGTTTTTTCCAAAACTTTTTGTATAGGAAAAAGTCTTGGCAAATGATCAGGCTAGATATATAGTATTTTTTGTAATTTTGTAATAAATGGTGGTGTTCTAAAATTGCAAATAGTGGTTCGCTCCCCCCCCCCCCGATAAAAATTTTAATCGATACATTATGGTGGGAATAATATATTGGTGATATGCTGTATCATCATATCATGATTATAATCATTTATTTGATAACGACAATATGGAATTCTCAGTATCGCTAAGTTACTAGGAACACAATAAATGTGTAGATATATAATAAAGTAGCATGATCCCCCTATCCTCTCAAACATACATCACAAAGTCAAGTACTGTACACTTTTCACTTAAAGACAATAAAAATCAAGATTGTTTACTAAGTTTTTAATTAATTTTTAATTTATACCTGATATTATTAAACTTATCTATGTGATATTCATTATGAGTTTAGGTTGGGATAAACTTATTTTTTTGGATGGTATTAAGTGAAAGTCCTCTCTGTAATGTGCAATAAGATTTTATTTTGACATGATTCATTCATTTGTTAGAACTTAGAATGATTTTTCATTATAACAGGCCTGTAGGGGTATTATATTATGTTCATTTGTTTACTTTGATCATCACAGTATACAAAATATAACTGTTGACTTTTTGAGTGACAGTATTATATTTCGGATAACAATGGTACATGGTCATTAATTTTTTTTTTCTTTTTTTTTTACAAGAATTAGTAAATCTAAATTACATTCCAGTAACTCTTTTTAATTTGAATTTAAAACGTATTAAATTAAATAACATGCTTTCTATTAATTTGTGTGATTGATGTAACCTTGTATTAGATTGATGAAAACTAAGGTTACTCTTTTAACGTATTATTTAAGGGTGTTGCTACCCATGTTATGTGTAGTTTCTTTGTTGTATTTCTTACATTTTTTTAATACAATATTGATTTTAGAGCGTAACGTTTGTGCAAAGCTAGTAATGAACCAATTGATAGAACATTTAAAAAGTAACAGACAATTCTGAAGTTTAAAAATTTCAAATGAAACAACATTTTTGTTGAAAAAAAATACAAACTGCTTTGAATATCATGAAATTACACCAATTAAAAATTTCTGCCAAAGTTCTCATTACAATTGAAGGCTTGTCCGGAATAGCGTTGCATGTAATAATTCATGGTTTTGAGTAAATGGCAAAAGAAGTATTCAGCAACACATTTATTGTCACATATTAGGTGCCCAATTTCGAAGTGATATATGGATGTGTTAAGTAGCTATGAGTTTGTCTATTGACAACACTAGCTAGGCCTATATATGAGGCACAGTATTCCATAATAATCTCAATATTGAAATTTTGTAACATACAACGTTATCCCGGGCAAGCCTTCAATTAGTAAATGTCAAGCCAGATCTAAAAATAACTGAGATTTCTAGATGACATAGTGTGCCATATAATTACTGTAAATTCGGTGTTAGTGTGCTAGGGGTTTATTCTGGATTAACATTTTCTAAGTGAGTGTAAGAAAATAACGGCATATTTGCTCCACCATGATGAAACGGCATTGAGCAATGAACAATTTATTGAGGAGCTTTATGTTCAAAGTAGGTATTACGTTGGCACATATTTTTGCTGGCATTGGCGAAGCTCATTTTGCCGTGTATCATCACGGGATTGTTCGAATTTAAACATTGTGAGAAGAGAAACATTGATGGTGTACAGGAATATCATAAGTGAGTGTACCATTCATTTCTGAAGTCAAAGGACACTAACATAATTGTCAGTCAAATGTCCCAAATTAATTATATATATATTTGTTTTGTTTTTACTGTAATGTTGGAAAGTTTTAATTGTAAATATTGTTGAATGCCAATATCAGATTTAAACATTGAATAAAAAATAGTGAATTCAATGTTAATTAAATGTAGGGTTTGGCTTTGCACAGTGAGCACTTAATGCGCTAAAGCAACGGTTTTTATCCAGTGGTTCGCAGACTCCCAGGGGTCCACGGTGTCCTTACAGGGGATCCGCGAAGGATTGTAGAAATGTTATGACTTATAAACTTTTATAGTTAAAATAGAAAGAAATCATAGAGATGAAATGCCAGTCTTTTTTCATAGTCCCAAAATACATTTTGGGAGTCCACGACAACAAAAGAAATTGAAAGGGGGTCTGTGGTAAAGAAAAGGTTAAGAACCACTGCATATTTTAAGAAAATTCAGAAAATAACTGATGTATATGTCAGTTAATTTCACGGTTGAAAGACATCAGCTGAAACTTGACAAACAAATTATGGTATTGACTAATGATGAAGATAAATATTGAATAGGATAATTATCTTTGTTGTGTTTTTATCATTACTTAATGCACAGCTAGAAAAAATCATATGTTTGTTGCTACAGCTTTGATGATAACCATGTATCTCAGTAAGAAATAGTGATACTGTTATCTTTTTATAAATTTTAATAATTGTTTAATGTTTAGTACAGGGTATGCTTTTTCATGTTTTTGATGATTGTTACGCATTAGAAATTATATTTGAACTATTTTGGAGTGAAAAAATTTGAAATAAATAATTAATAACATAGTTACATAACTTTTTTGTTTTTGTTGCAGGTACGCAGTACATACGTCGAAGAAGCCAGTTGCTTCAGGAAAATTCCAAAGAAATGGTAAGGGGGAATTAATTTTCCAAACTAGTGTACAGTTATTTTTTTATGGTATCGACAGAAAGATTCGACAAATATTGCCATCAGTCAGGTGAAGATGATTAAAATTAATTCCTCAGTTCATTGGTAGGATTTTTGTGGATTAAAGATTTGCAAGTTTCAACTTTTATGACCCTGGAGATTGGTCGTTTTGTGATTTGGAAAATGTTCAATCCCACTTTTAAATTTATCTATTGCAACATATTTTATATTTATAATATTGGATTAACGTACTAAACAGCATTTCTTTTTTTTTTTTTAATTAAAAATGTATTTATTGATGGATTTGAAGGAAATACATTTACGAGAAATGTCATTTTTCTTACAGAAAGATCCAAGCGTTCGTAAACAGTATTTGAAATTACGTAATCAACTACTTGCTCATCGGTACGGATATGTCGCTGATCAAAAGTATGTTGTTTATGATTATGTTTTCGATTTAACGTTAAAATCATATATATTTGGTAGTCGAAACTTTTAGTATTGATTGAGATGAAGTTTTTAAAATGACATCTTAATACTGATTAGTGACGTTAAATTCATTCTATTTTTGTTGACGTTGTTTCATCATTATGTTTTAGTAGTCTGCGGAGTCATAGTTTGAGTGGACGAAGCAATAGCCATATTACGCTTGAGGTAAATGTGATTGTAATTTTGATGAAATAATGAATGATTTTATTAATTTTTTTTTTTTTTATATTGAATCATTTTATCAAGTGTTTTTTAAACAAATGTTTAGACGACAGACTCGGGTGAAGTTGACGTCATTCGAGAAACGAGAAGTAACACGCAAGAAGGATTAGTTCCAACTGTTGCTGCTGAAGCTAGCAGGTTGACCAAATTTTATACTGATGTTTAAAATTATTATTGTCTTAATATTATCTTTATTTTATGTTTACATTTATTTGTTAATTTGTCATAGAGCAATTGTCGGTGGAACTTCAATTAGTGAAAACTATGCCTTTGCTGGCGTTTATCATATATTTGATCAACATACTGCTGCTGGTAAGTTTATCCAAATATTGGCACAGTTTAACATAACTCAATTGTTTTAGAATTAAATGACTGTGGCCTAAAATTTCAGTAAATTGTAAAACGCCTACCTCTTTTAATTTACATCATAAAAACTTGACACTTTGCAAGCAAGTAGATCTAAAAGAGGATAACCTCTATTTATAAAATTTTACAAAATGTTTTGTACATTTTTAGTATTTTTAAAAAAAGTGTGGAATGAATGTAGCTATAGGTTGAATTTTAGAATAAAGGTTGATTCCCACTGGGCCGTATACGCCGTGTTTTAGGCTCGATTCGCAGTGTGACGTCACCTCGAGCCTGAGAACTGATGTATTTTTGAAGGTGATCAGCGTTTTTTGAAGTTGAGCTGTGGTCAACTTCAGCTAGCGTTTTTTTTTACGCCCGACCAATAAAGAGAGAGAAGGTGCATGACGTAGCTACAACAGTGGTCCCATGCTTCCCTGCACTAGATCCTTCTCCTCGGTCGCCATTTTATTTGTTTACTACTGTAGCTACTGTCGAGGACAACGATAGGAAATAAATTACTAAATAATTCAGGTGTTGAATAAATTAAAATTGGTACAACTCATGAATGAATTTGTACTTATTTTACTTTTCTGCATTTATTGAATCTTAATTTTCTGGGCAAGTCATAGTTCACAGGAAAGATAACATTTACCAACCCAATCGCGTAGTTCTCCGAGATTTTTCGAGAGGGAAGGTACCAAGCCCTATGCCTGATGACGTCACGACGTAAACGTTGTAGTGGGAATTGACTGGTATAAAAACGCCGCATTCGTTGTTGGCCTTGGTTTTCAACGCGGCGCAAAATACGTGCAGTGGGAACCAACCTTAATGCCACTTGAGGCTTTCTTTAGGATTACTGTGACCACAAAAAATGTTTTTAAAAACATTTCTCGCATTTATAATGATATTTTTTAATTTTGTTAATGTCCGTTGGAAATATTTTAAGGTTTTCATGATAAGGTTTTATTGCACTTAACTGTAAATATTGCAATCAATAATTAGAAAACGTTTCAGGATAAATTTTAAGTATAATTGCATTTATTACACTATTATTATCATTGAGCCAAAAATAGGATCTTGTAATTATCACATTCATTACTGGTACTGTACTTATCAAAGTCTCATTTATAAAATTATGAAGTGATTTGTAAAGAATCAAATGTAATAAGCCTACTGATAATATCACAGAAAAACTGAGCAGATCAATCAGGGTTTCAGCACCCTATCTCTGGGTTGTTATAATTCTCTGGGTTACGCTAATTATGCGTAATATGAACTTAATCCGTGACCGATGAAATCATGAAAATGTTTCATATAATTGTTTAAAATTTTGCGTGTTGGTGCAAGCATAGTGGTAAACTGACCAGTGAATGACTATTATCTTCAAACTAAAATACTCAATTGACTTTTATAACATTATTATTTACCTATACCAAACATAAGCTGTAGGCAAATTTAAATTACAACAATGAACAAACTGCATAAACATAAGTTGTAAGAAATCTAGACACCCCCTGGTTAAACCAACCATGGGGGTTAATTTCTAGTGTAGGCTATATTTACTCAATTATAACTGGTCATTCACTGGTAGAATTTTAGTTTTGCTTGGTCATTCACTGTTTTTGTTTTTTTAAATGCTTTTCTTGACGAGGTCTTTAATACTCAATACAATAAATATTTTGATTGCTTAGTTTTTCCTTAGAACTAGACATTTCAACCTTTCTAATGCAGTATTTGAAGTTTACATTGGGTTTTGGAGGTGTTTTGGATATCATACTGTTAATAAAAACCAGTTGGCATAGTATTCATTGTTGCATTCGCTATTGTTGGAATCCTAAAGAACTTCTGAAATGCTTTTTCTCTTGCCCTCCGGGCTGTCCTACCATTGTACTCTCGTACTCAAACTCATAGTGAAATAAGGTTAGATAGTGAGACCATCCGGGATGTAGGCGTTACCCAGAGTCGACAAGGATGACGTGAAACCGGCCCCAGAACTGTTTGGCCTCTCTTCTTCAAGATGTCTCTGCAGTACAAGAAGCCTTTTGTAAGAAGAAATATGTGAATAGTTGAAAGGCTTCTTGTACTGCAGAGCCATTTTGAGGGAGACAGGCCAAACAGTTCTGGGGCCGGTTTCACGTCACCCTCGTC